>LPNX010141776.1:280694-314238 GCA_001517045.1 Pseudotsuga menziesii
AATGCAATTAAGTTATAAAACCGTTAATGTATACCCAACTTACATTACATAGTTAAAAGTAACAACTTTCACATAAATTTTAAAGAAATAGTTATAAGTAAAACCATATAAAAATAAAATAAAATACAAACAATAGAAAAAATAGTTAAAAACTAAAACTTCTTAAAAAATTAAGAAGCAAGACATTGTTAAATAGTTAAATTATTTATTTAATGGGGTAGATTGGGATGAAAAAGTAAAAAAAAAATCCTCAAAATTTTTTAAAGTAAAACAATATTAAATAGTTGAAATTATATAGTTAAAATAATTTTAAGTGACAAATGGATAAAATAATTTTAAGTGACAAATGGATAAAATAATATAAAGTATTAAAGTTTTAATGCAAAAGATATAGAATTGGTAAAGGTTATAGGTCATCAAAGTTAATAGGTGAGAATAGGTCAATGACCATAAGCAATTTATAAGTGATAAGCTCCATTGGTTTTAGTGATTATTTTCTTTTATCTAAGTTTAGTTATAGTGCTTTCGAGCATTTGTTCCATTTATTTATGTGAATCCATAAAGTATTTCATTCTAAGTTGCATTGATTTCAATGAATTTAAATCAAAATAAGTCATCATTGATTGAAAAATAACAAAATCTGTCACCCCTACACTTGTGGGACAAAATAAAAATAGTTACAAAATAAAAATAGTTAAAAATACTTAATAATGTATGCAAAATAAAGGGTCAAACTCGAATTCATGTGTGTTTTAATATAATAAATTTAGTTTTAAAAATATAATGTGTGTTCTAGATTTCATTAGGTTTAAGTTACATTGAAATTTATTGTTTATTGCATCGATATCGGTGATTCCTCTATTTAAATCATTGATATTAATGCAACAAACAATAAAATTCATTGTAACCTAAACCTAATATCGAAGATTACAATCACTGCTAATCCAAAACAATTTGAAGGCATTGGCATAACATAATGTAATGTGACAACATCATTGATAATCCAAAGCAATTTGTTTGCATTGATTTCAGTGACTCCATTCTAATATTATATTTAAGTTACAATGAAAATACAAAGAAACATGATTTCACTTAAATTGTATTCATATTAGTGACTCCACTCTCTGATATTAGGTTTAAATTACAATGAATTTTATTCTTTGTTGCATTGATATCATATTCTTTGTTGCATTGATATCAATGATTTATAGAGAGAAATCAATGATTTAAAGAGAGAAATAACCAATATCAATGCAACAATCAGTAAAATTCACTGCAACTTAAACCTAATATAAAAGAGTGGACTCACTACTAATTTCACCAAGAGTAGTGATGTGCTCTACAACCTGGTATAGGGAAGATGTTGTCACGTAACGTTATGTAACATGACTTATTTTAATAATAAAAAATAATATTAAAATAATAAAAACATGTTAGCTTAAAAAAATTTACATATGTTTTAATGAAAAAAATGCACACACACACACACACATATATTATGCTAATTAAATCATCATGATTATTCATGAGGTGTAATTTTTTTTGGATATGTAAAAATTTAAGATAAAAAAGATTTACACCTCAAGAAATTGGATCCCTCTTGGTGCTTGATAGATCTGGGATTAAGACGGATCTATGTCAGTTTAAAGCAATTTGAATGCATTGAGATAACATGACGTAATTGACAACATCACTGAAAATCCAAATCAACTTGATTGCATTGATTTCAGTGACTCCACTCTCTATTATTACGTTTAAGTTAATGCATATTACATTTTGTTCCATTGGTATTAGTGATTCATCTCTTTGAATAATTGATATCAATGCAACAAAAGTAAAATTCACTATATAACTTAAACCTAATATTAGAAAGTGAGGTCATTGTTAATCCAAGTGAAATCAAATTGCTTTGTATTTTCAAGGTACTTGAATTATTTTGTTGTTTTTTGCATTGATACTACTGATTCCTCTCTTTAAATCGCTGATATCAATGCAACGAACACTAAAAATTTAAAAATATTTAAGCTGACATGTATATAGACACAATAAAAATACAAAATGATATTAGTGATTCCTTTGTCAATAACAATAACATTTATTGAAATCACCGCTATCACTATGTCATCCTAATATTAGAGATTGGAATCACTAATAATCCAAGTGAAATCAAATTGCTTTGGATTTTCAGGGTATGTGGATTATTTTATTATTTGCTACATTAATATCAATGGTTACTCTCTTTGAATAATTGGTACCATCAATGACTCCACTCTCTAATATTAGGTTTAAGTTATAGTAAATTTTACATACATAATGATGATAATATTTTAGTTTCATGTGATTTTCCCGGACTGCAATCGTCCTAGATCCATCTTAACTCTAGATCTACCATGTGTCGAGAGAGATAAAATCACTTGAGGTGCAAACCTCTCCAACTAGAGATATATAATAAAAAAAGGTTTGCACATTGAGGGTTTTGATCCCTCTCGATGCATGTTAGATCTGGAGTGAAGATGGATATAGGATGGTATAGATTGAATTCTAGGCACTTGTATTTTGAAAATAAAATTCTTGGGTGGACATGATATGATTGTAAACTTTCTAGCAAGAGTGTTATCCAAGAAAAAGGAAACTAATGAATCCTATATTGAGACTCCATACCAATTATTTGTGCATAACCTCGCTTGGTCTATGAAGAAGGAAATCCTCAGAAGTTTGTTCATTTAACATGGGAATGTGTCAGCTAGAAAAGTCATTTATAGTAGTAAAGGATGAGTGCATTGGCCCTTTGGATTTCTTTGCTTATCCTCACAATAAAAAAAGAAGATGTTATTGCTTCATTGCATGAGAAGGTAATCTATCATTTTTTTTTGTTTTTCAATTGGAAGTGCTTTGAGAAACATGCCCCAAAATTATTCAAAGAATGGTCTTCCTTTATCTTAGGTGTTAGGTTTGAGAGGAATCTATTGTGCCAAAATATTTTGGGATTTACACCATGCATAGGGCCTCATCCCTTTAAAACTGCAAAGTTATTGAGCTGGTCTACCAACATTTTGTTAACTTGTGGGTACTACATAATTCAATCAAGACTATGACCTTTTTATTCTTGATGTGTCATTCAATCTTAACAATTCATATTTCATGAAAGAAATGTCATTATGTTCTCTCTTACTAGCTGCCAAACCTCAACAAATTTTGTGATAATATGCTCTTTGAGGAAGCTTATAACCACTCTCTTGATTCTCACTTCAATTTGATGATTTTTCTTGTTGATCAATATGGAAAAGCACACACAATGACATCTCTTTTTCACATATTGATATCTTCATTTGAGCCTATTACTTGAGCACTTTGAATATTTTAGTTTAGTTTAATACTTAATTCTATGCAGGTAGGGAAGATCATAGCCATAGGGGACCACTCCATCTACCTAACCAGTGAAACAATGCTTGCTGGCAGAATTCTAGATTTTGATTTTTGTAAACAGATAGAAGATGAAAATAATTTCCTTATCAAATCCACCCCATCAAATACTTCTCCTGCATTGAGTCAAAAGTAATAAGAAATATAAAGGAATTATGGAGAAAGGAATGATAGGATGAGCTTTGGCCATCCTATCATTGCCAGATTTTTGGTCATATAGAGAAATCTCACTGAGAAATAAATTCTCTTGGATTTCCTCAAAAGAGACAACATTTTAGACCAAGTAAATAATTAAATATTTATGACATGGAAAAGTTGCTAACTTTTGGTAGATATTATTTTTCCTAAAATAAAACATGGGAAAGCAAACCTTTCACGAGAGATGTAAGAAATCTTATTTGCAATGCCTATGAAAGATTTTTTATTTGTTGAGAAGAAGGCTTTCTGACTTAAGACTTTGAGAAGTGTTGTTTTTACCAGGGACATATTGTGAGACATTTGTTCATCTATCTATAGAGATTGGAAAGGAGATTCAAAGAAAATATCTTAACACTAGTTAGGATATGATCCCATGTTTTTAGATTTTAAAAAAAATTGAAAAACTACTTCAAAGGTAAATAATTCAAAATCATTAGAAAATATTTTGGAGCAAATATGCCCATGAAGATTTTCTCAATTTACACACACACACATATAAGCATGTGTGTGTGTAGCTACACAGACACACATAGGGAGAGAGTTTGTCAATTGGTTATTAAGTTACATAATTGTTGGGTTCAAGTGATAAGATACTCGGATGATACCACTTCAATTAGATATCCTTTGGATTTTTTTCTACCCAATGAAAGTATGATGTTGATTCCACTTCCAAGCCAAAGCCTCTACCAAGGTATTTTTCACTTGATTAATTGTTTTTTAGTTCTAAAAATTGTTACTGTTATATTAAATGTTAATGTTTACATCATCTTAAACATTCTTTTGGTTTTTTTAGAATATTTCAAAAAGTAACTGACAAATGGGATATTTGTGAGAGCTTGAGTGATGGACAATTTCAACATGCAAAGAAAAATATTGTTTTCTATTTATGGATTACAAGAGATTACAAAGGCATTATTGGTAGTGACTCTATTGGTAACTGCTCATCTGCTACTTTGGCTATATAGACTAGGAGAACAATACCATTGTTCTCGCATGGAAGACATAAAATGATGTATTTTAATGGCCATTGCTATTCTCCAAGCTTGTATCAGTAGCTTGCATATGCTTGTTGGATTTGCGTGGCTTCAAAACATTGGGATGCAAAAAGATGTACATCATTCTTTTCAATTGAATTGTTCTATTGGATAAAGGCAGAAAATGTAATAAGATGTTATAACTATAATAAAGACATCCTTCTTTATATAGTGTTTTGTCTAGTGCAAGCTATTTCTTTGATCTAGCCATTTTTTTGTTTAAGTGTTTTTAACTCTTTAGAAGAATATTGAAATTTTCAAATAATGTTCCAAGTTAAATTTGTACATTAATATTTGTTCAAATGCTATGTATCTTTATTTGTTTAAATTCTATGTATTTGTTTGTAAAATTCTATGATTTTTTAGTTTGTTTCATTGATATTAGTAAATCATCGTTGATATTGTATGACATGAATTTAATTTTAAATTAGTAATAATAATGATAATCATGAAAGAAAATAAAATGAATATAAAACTACTAAATTAGTAATAATATAATGAAGATGAAACTACTAAATTAGTTTAATAATATAATGAAGATGAAACTACTAAATTAGAGACTATGATTAATATACTACTTGCATAGTGGTTTATAACATGACTAAATATACGAGCAAAATGATAAAATACACGGACTAAATAAACTAGGAAATATAATACTAAAATAAGCAAATTTAACGACCAAATCCATGACTAAATGTACTACAAACTGACAACAATTAATGGCTAATTAAACTAGCAAATGTACTACTAAAACAGTGGCATCTAAGGACCAAATAAATGACTAAATGTACTACCAAATAACGACAATTAATGACCAAATAATGACACTTAATGACCAAATAAATGACTAAATATATTACCAAATGATGAAGCAATTCAAGCAATTAACAACTATGTGATAAACGACTAATTTGGTTGGGTGATAGGAGACTACTAATTTGTTACCAGTGGTTTCCACCTCAGATTTAGTTGTTTATCTCAAATGTTTAGTAATTTTTAGTCAATAATTACCCATTTTGTACTAGTGGAGACAATGCCTTGAATATTGAAAGGTGTTTATAAGAGAGCGTCACATAATCTGAATGTTAGAGTTGCACCCAACTATTCAATTGCTGAAGATTTAGCTCAAACTTCGTGTGCCATGTTTGCTCTCCAGGTACTCCAAAGTTGTTCATTACACTAACAAAGCGCTTTATTTTCCCCTATTGGAAGTCAAGATTCCTCGAACAGTTAGGTTATAAAATTTGATGTATATGATGTTAAGACCCACCTTCCCTATAATGTCTCCTTCCAAATCAGTGTCGTTCATTCCACAAAGACTATTTGAAGGACTATTGTGGATGAGAGTGCATGAACTTGTGTCATGGCTCTCCCATGTTGGAAAGACATTGGCTCCCTAGAACTTGCTCCATCACCTACGTTATGCTCTTCCTTTCTTGTCCAATTATGAGGACAAACTGTTTGTGTAGAAGTGGAAGTCATTGATGCTCCAATCGATTGCAACCTTTTGTTAGGACGGATTTGGACGTATGCAATGACCACCATTGTATTGTCAATTTTTCAAGAGTTATGTTTTCTTCACGAATGAAAAAATGTCACCATTTATTAGTTATCATTCACTCAGACTAACCCTAAAACAACTCTAGGATCAAATGTTCCATCATTAGTAGAACAGTGAGATATGTGACTAAAAAACAACTAAAAATTGCATATAAATGATTAAATTTAGTGACGTGACTAATAGTCATTTATTGCCATTGACTTATAACACAACTAAATATGTGACTAATTTGTTTTTAGTCACATATTAACAATTCTTTCCAATTATTTCTCATATCTCAAGGAATATCTTGTTAAATAATTATTGCTTACCCTTTGCAACAAAAAGGAGTAGCATAAAAGAAGAATAGGGCAGAGAACCATTCCTTTCCATATTACTTTCATTCCACCAAAATTCGCAACCAAGAACTAAACCTCCTTTGCACCTATGTATCCATAAAGACTTATTATTTTTCAATGTAAGTAGTAAAACAAAATCCCATTGAACATGGCCCATCCTTGCCCCATTTCAAACCTACCATCCTAGCCCATCCATACTCAATTATCTAGTGAACAAAAGTCCTCCATTTTAACAATTTACTCTTCCTTGTCTAGGTATTAACAACCTAAATACTAAGTCTCCTTGATTTTATACAAACCTTGGTGCCTTCCTTCAAACCTTCCTTCTTTTAGATTAATTAATCTAAATAAAGTAAAACCAAAAATTTATGTTGTATGGCATTACTGTAAATTTTTGTTCATTATATAGAGGCCTATTTGGAATTTTAGTGCAGATGGAGTTCCACATTATGGTTAATTGCAAGTCCACATGTCAATAGTTTTAGCTGAATTTCAAATCTCAAAAGCCTATATTTTGGTTCATGTTTGGCATCTAGAACTCCCTTGGTATTATTTGACCTTGCAGACTATTCAAAATTAGTAAAATTATCTCACATTAATACACTTAAAAAAAATGTCACTGGATAGAAATCTAAGAACACTGCAATGTGAAACATTCATAATTTTTATATTTCTACCTATGCGTGTGCATTTGAGAGAGAAAGAGAGCATTGGCAACATGAACATAATGAAGGGGAAAACATAGAATTGCAAATACCTTATTTTTCTTCTCTAATACACCATTAATTCGATCAATGGAAACCTCAAAGTGATCCATTGTTATCTGCTTCTCATTATTCCTTGTAGCTATAAGAGCCGCTTCATTACAAACATCACTAACAAACCCGTGAGTTAATACCAACAAATGCTGAGAATAAAAGGTAGGTACTTGATTGAGATTTAGTTTTTGTAAGTATAATAAAAATATTTATTCCTTGCCATTTATATTTGGTTTCTCAATGGAATTTGGATGTCAAATTAGCTAGGTTTCAGAAGTGCTTTATCCATTATATCAGGATGGTTGATCCCTTCAAGAACTACTACCCTATATATTGTTCAAAATCCATCCATGGCTTCAAGTAATTAATTGAGTTTTCTCCCCCTTTCATCATTTCCTCTAAGCATGCCACAACCTCTTGCACGACCAATTGCATCTATTTCATCAATAAAGACAATACTAGATGAATATCGCCTTGCTTGAGTAAACAAATCTCTTACTTGAGAAGGCCCAATTGATCCAGTGGATTATTCATCTTTAGATTATATTGATCCAATATGGTACAATGGTTGTTAGTCTATGGTTCAAAGAACATAACCTGCTAAACACAGTGTGTGACTAGACTTAAGGGCCGCACAGTTCGACAGAACATCGCACCGCTGGCATGGGCCGCGCAGCCTGCGAGCTTGCATGGCTCGTGCAGCTCGAGCAGTGATATGAGCCGTGCAGTTATCACTCGCCGCGCCTGGTGCGCAGCTTATCGCCTGGTGCGCAGCTTATCGCATGGGTGCGCAGTTATGTATGGGCCGCGTAGCTTGCGAACCGTTAAGTGGAACATCACATGGTTCGGTGAAGGCCTCATATGCCGCGAAATTTATATGCTGCGAAGTTGATAGTAACATCAAACAGTTACGTTACGTGGCATAGCCTAGTTGCAAGTCATTACGACGTGTTGTGAGTCGGCACATGAGCGTGGAGTTGGGTGCAATGTTTCGGGTATCTGGAACGTCGTGGTAACATAATGCTTGGGCCGTGACTTGGCGGGATGGCATGATTCAGTTTAGCATATGGTTGTAACGATAATAAAGAAGATAACGACTATGGTCCGCTGGGGATCCTCTCACAAAATGCCTAAATAGAGGATGCTGGCCAAGGGGAAAAAGACAGTGGAGAGAGGCAGATTGCTTTAGAGCGCAGAGCATCGTTTCTTTGTTATGAGAAGCTTAGAGAACTTTTTCTGCGAAGTGCCAGATGCTATTACTGTAGAGTTCGACATTCTCTGTTATAGTTAGTTTCTTTGTCTTTGAATACTAATTGTAACTTCCAGAAGAGAGGTCTTCAAGACTTTGTACAGCATTCTGTTTGCTGAAGTTGTTTCCAGAACCATTTTGTACCATTTAAAAAAAAAGATTAATTGAATCGGTACCCATTGGAGAGGGACCCGGAGATGTAGCCTAGAGGAGGGGGTGAACTCCGTTATCAACTTCTGTTTGTGACTCTATTTCTGTGTTTTATTCTTTGCATCTGTTTATCAGTGTTGTGGTTTTCATTTCTGTTCTGAGCATTTAATTTCTGTTAATGTTGTTCCATTAATTAACCTGTTGCACACATTCTTTTAACACAAACTTTTAATGCACACAAGTTGAGGTCTGACAGATCATATTATGGTATCAGAGCTGGTTGACTGCTTGTGCAAGTTTGTGAATGCTTACCAGGTCTAGGTTAAAGCGTGGTGAAGGAGAATTAGTTGAAGGAGACCCTGAGGTTGGCTCAAGAAGAACATTCTGAAGAACCATGTCTTCTCCCAGAGGGGAAGAAGAAGGACATATAGAACGGGAAAAACCTGTTATTTCTGAAACTGAGTTTCTGGAGGCTTTTATGAGCATGAAAGCCATGATGGAAATTCTACTCGATGAGCGAGCAGAAAGGAAGAAGAAAGAAGAAGGATCTTCATCCAAAGATGCAGAAGTAAAGAAGGAAGAAAAGGGTAAAGGCGTAGGAGGTGATGGTGATCCTCTTGATACTACTCAAACTTTCTCTTCTCCTCATGTTTCTCATTCACATAATGCTAATGCAAATTCTAATATGCCTTATTTCAAATTGGATGTTAAGTTTGAGTTACCAATTTATAATGGAGATTTAGATGCTGAAAAGTTAGACAATTGGATCAAGCATCTTGAAGTATATTGCAGGGTGTAGGGCATTAATGATGACCCTTCCAGGATTCAATTGGCCACGTTGAGAATGAGTGGAATGGCTCTTACTTGGTGGGAGAGCAAGATTCAGCAAGATCTTCGAAAGAATGGTAAAATCACTTTAGTTTGGAATGAATTCATTGAAGTATTAAGGAAACAATTTTATACTTTAGGCCATATTCAACAATTAACCATGGGTTGGCAAATGTTTAGACAAACTAAAGGACAAAGCATTCAAGATTATACTCATGAATTTAGAAAGAGGGCTATTGCATTGAATGTTGCATTAGATACACAAGAAACTCTTCTTAAGTACATTGGTGGCATGCATTCTTATTTGAAGCATACTTTGTTGATGTTTAACCCCAGTAATTTGGATGATGTATGTGTTCAAGCTACCCATTTAGAAGCCAGGGGTAAGCATGCTAATGATACTTTTGTGAAGAAATCCTTTAAGTTTGACAGCAAATCGAAAGGTCAAGATATGGGGAAAAAGAAGATGGCTACTGTTAATAAAGAGGGTGAAAAGCCTACATGTTCGCACTGTTAGAAGGGACATGATGTCTCCAAGTGTTGAAAACTTCATCCGGAGTTAAGGCCAAAGAAGTTCGGGGGAAACAAATATAATGGCAAGGCAAAGGCTACTGCAGCAGTTATTCAGGACTTAGGATCCGACTCAGGTGATGAAACAAAAGTTACAGCTGTCGGAATCTAGGGTAAGGATAAAGGTATCTCACTTCCCATTGATGCACAATCAAGTTCTAGTGCAAGTACAAATCTGCCATCTACTTCTAAGATAAATGATAAAGATAGAAGTGCACTGTTTCATGTTCTTGTCATTACAAATCACATAAAGATTGATACATTGTTTGATAGTGGTTCACAAGTAAATCTGATATCAGAAGAAGTGGTCAAGAAATTGCATTTAGTTACTGTGCCTCATGAAAAGCCCTATCCTCTAGGTTGGGTTACTAATGATACACGATTGCAAGTTACAAGGAAATGTGTATTAAAATTTGCAATTACTGAAAAGTTTAGGGATGAGGTAGAATTGGATATAGTACCACTTGACATTTGTGGAATTGTACTTGGGAGTCCATATTTGTATGACCGGAAAGCAGTCTTTTATAGAGAGCAGAATAAGTATCATCTTTTTAAAGAAGGTATGGAATATATTGTACGAGCACATAAGATAAAAACCAATCTAGCAATAGTCTCTGCAGGACAAATGAAGAGGTTGGTAAATGCTAGTAAGAACTTTGTGTTGATGATGATTAAGATGAAAAATGATGAAGTCTCTAAATATTTTGAAGAAAGTGACCCTAAGCATAAATATGAACTGATTGACATCATTTCTGAGTATGATGATTTGTTTCAAGATCCGAAGGGGTTACCACCGAAGAGAGAGATTCAACATGAGATACATTTGCAGCAGGATGTGCCGCTCCCGAACATAGCCATGTACCGGATGTCTGTAATGCAGAACGAGGAGATCAAGAAGCAGGTTCAAGAGCTGATTGAGAAGGGGGTCATCCGGCCCAACACTTCTCCTTGTGGCTCTCCTATAGTCTTGGTTCCAAAGAAGGATGGGTCGTGGAGGATGTGTATCGACTACAGGGCCCTTAACAAAATCACCATTAAAAACAGGTATCCTCTTCCCCGCATTGATGATTTGCTTGATCAGTTGAAACATGCAACTTACTTTACAAAATTGGATCTGCGTAGTGGGTATCATCAAATCCGTGTTGCTGAGCATGATGCTTGGAAAACAACTTTTAAAACGAAACAGGGTTTGTATGAATGGCTTGTGATGCCTTTTGGGCTCTGTAACGTACCGGCTACTTTCATGTGGGTCATGAATGATGTCTTCCGTTCATTCATTGATGATTTTGTAATTGTATACTTAGATGATATCCTTGTGTTTAGCAAAACTTGGGAAGAGCATGTTGTACATGTGAAGAAGATTTTAGATGTACTGAGAAAGGAAAAGCTTTATGTAAAAAAGTCTAAATGCGAATTTGCTAAAACTTCTTTAGTATATCTAGGCCATATTATTGGTGGAGGCCACCTGCGAGTGGACCCAGCCAAGGTTGCTGTCATTGTAAACTGGCCACGGCCTAACATCGTTACTGAAATCAGAAGTTTTCTGGGTACGGTTCAGTATTGGAGGAAATTCATTTCTGGGTTTTCTTCCATTGCTGCTCCTTTGCATGCATTGACAAGCATTAAAGAAATTTTCCAGTGGGGAGGCAAGCATCAGAGAGCCTTCGACACTTTGAAGGAAAAGATTAGCACAACACCAGTTCTGACATTGCCAGATTTGCAGCAGCCATTTGAGATCGAAACCGATGCCAGCGGGTTTTCCATGGGAGCAGTTTTGATGCAAGGGAGAAAGCTAGTCTGTTACAATTCAGAAACATTCTCTACTGCTGTAAGTAACTATCCGACCTATGACAAAGAATTGTATGCTTTAGTACAGAGTGTGAAGAAGTGGAAATATTATATCATGGGAAAAGAGACAGTCATACATACTGATCACCAGCCACTTCAATATTTACAATCTCAAACTAAAATACAACAAAGTAGGCATTTAAGATGGATGGGATTCTTACAACAGTTTCATCTCGTAATTAAGTACAAAAAGGGAATTCATAATAAGGTAGCAGACATGTTATCAAGGCCTCCTACAAATGCTTCGATCATTCTTCAAAACAGTTCATTAACACATGAAAGTTATATTGAACAGTATGCAGAAGATAAAGATTTTAAGATAGTATATGCATCACTAATACATGGTAAACATGAAGAGAACTATTATGTGCATAATCAGCTCTTGTATCACCTCGGTAAACTCTGTATTCTAGAGAAAGAAAGAGTGCATGTGATCTGAGAGGCACATAGTTCATTGATTGCAGGACATTTTGGTGTAAGTAAAACATTGTCTGTATTGCATAATCACTGTTATTGGCCTCAAATGCAAGAAACTGTAGCTAAATACATAAGAGGTTGTGTTATGTGTGCAACGAGTAAGCCTAGCAATAGGAAATTGGGTTTGTACACACCTCTTCCAGTTTCTTCTCGTCCTTGGGAAAGCATTTCTATGGACTTTGTAGGAGGACTACCCATGTCTAGAAAAGGGCATGATTACCTATATGTTGTTGTGGACAGGTTCAGCAAAATGTGTATCTTAATGCCATGTAACAAGCAGATCACTGCTGAACAAACAACTCATTTATTCTTTCAGAATGTTTGGGTACATTTTGGGCTACCCATGTCTATTGTATCTGATCGGGATTCCCGGTTCTTGGGAGAATTCTGGCCAACCTTATGGGAGTTGATGGATACTAAACTTAAGAAAAGTACAGCTTTTCATCCACAGACCGATGGGCAAACAGAGGTAGTAAACATAACAGTGATTCAGCTGCTCAGAGGATATTGTAGCAAACATCCTAAACTTTGGGATGAGCAGTTGCAGTATATACAACATGCTTACAATCATGCAATTCATTCTTCCACGAAAAGATCTCCTTTTGAAACTTGTTTTGGTTATCTGCCAAAAACACCGATGGACTTCTCTTTTGGAAAAAATGCAGTGGATGGACATCATGATGTAGATAAAGCTTTAAAGTTCATTCAGAGAATCCAAGCAGTGCAGCAGGTAGTTCAAGAACAGTTGGAGAAGAGCCAGGCAAAGTACAAGGCCAGGCATGACAAGCATTGAGTTGATCATCAATTTCAGGTTAGTGACCGAGTTTGGTTACATATCACCAAAGAAAGGATGAAAGGTGAAGGTAAAAAGCTTAAACCTATCCGGTATGGTCCTTTTGAGATCTTGGAAAAGATCGGTACTAATGCTTTTCACTTGAATTTACCTCCATACATGCAAATTTATTCAGTTGTCAATGTTGAGAATCTTAAATTGTATGAGCCTCCTATGATCATGGATGAGGAAATTATCATGTAGATTCCTTCAGTTGATGATATGGCACCTGAATATATGAATGAGTTGCAGGATGATGTTATTCTTGACAGAAATGTAAGGACTTCACGAAGGGGGAATGTTGAGTACCTTCGAGTGGGGCTGAAAGGCATGCATCCTAGCAAAGCAAGATGGATGGAGATTGGAAAAGTGAGGGAGTTATACCCTCACTTATTTGCCAAATGATTCAAGTTTTTAGTGGTCCAAAAGCTCTCTATTGGGGAGGAATGATCCGATGGATTATTCATCTTTATATTATATTGATCCAATATGGTACAATGGTTGTTAGTCTATGGTTCAAAGAACATAACCTGCTAAACATAGTGCCCGACTAGCCTTAAGGGCTGCGCGGTTCGACAGAACATCGCGCCGCTGGCATGGGCCGCGCAACCTGCGAGCTTGCATGGGTTGTGTAGCTCGCGCAGTGATATGAGCTGCGCAGTTATCACATGCCGCGCCTGGTGCGCAACTTATCGCCTGGTGCGTAGTTTATCGCTTGGTGCCTAGCTTATCGCCTGGTGCGCAGCTTATCGCCTGGGTGCGCAGTTATGTATGGGCCGCGCAGCTTGTGAACCGTCAAGTGGAACATCGCATGGTTCGGCGAAGGCCTCATATGCCGTGAAATTTATATGCTGCGAAGTTGATAGTAAAATCAAACAGTTACGTTATGTGGCATAGCTCAGTTGCAAGTCATTACGATGTGTTGTGAGTCGGCACATGAGCGTGGAGTTGGGTGCAACATTTCGGGTATCTGGAACGTCGTGGTAACATAACGCTTGGGCCGTGACTTGGCGGGATGGCATGATTCAATTTAGCATATGGTTGTAACGATAATAAAGAAGATAACAGCTGTGGTCCGCTGGGGATCCTCTCGCAAAATAATTAAATAGAGGATGCTGGCCAAGGGGACAAAGACAGTGGAGAGAGGCAGATTGCTTTAGAGCGCAGAGCATCGTTTGTCTATTATGAGAAGCTTAGAGAGATTTTGCTGCGAAGTGCCAGATGCTGTTACTGTAGAAGTCGACATTCTCTGTTATAGTTAGTTTCTTTGTCTTTGAATACTAATTGTAACTTCCAGAAGAGAGGTCTTCAAGACTTTGTACAGCATTCTGTTTACAATTGCTGAAGTTGTTTCCAGAACCATTTTGTACCATTTAAAAAAAAAAGATTAATTGGATTGGTACCCATTGGAGAGGGACCTAGAGACGTAGCCCAGAGGAGGGGGTGAACTCTGTTATCAACTTCTGTTTGTGACTCTATTTCTGTGTTTTCTTCTTTGCATCTATCTATCAGTGTTGTGGTTTTCATTTCTGTTCTGAGCATTTAATTTCTGTTAATGCTGTTCCATTAATTAACCTGTTGCACGCATTCTTTTAACACAAAATTTTAATGCACACAAGTTGAGGTCCGACGGATCACCAATTCCAACAAACAATTCCATGAAATCAGAAACCACAATATGAAAGAAAGGGGATTGAAGATTCACCGGCCACAACCTTTGTAAGAAGTGTTTTATCCGTGCTAGGAGGACCTATTAAGAGTGCCTCTTTAGGGAACTTGGAACCTAATTCCTGATACTTTTTGGGTTCTTTAAGAAGTGAACAAACTCCATAATTTATTACTTAGCTTCGTCACACCCATCAACATCTTTGAATAACACCTAGCACAAAAATGAAAATTGCTAGAAAGTGAAATTTATTTAAATGAAACAAACAAATTGCATATGATCCGATAATTTATTTAGAGATATGAAAAAATGGCAGAAATATGTTAAAACATGAGAAAAGCATAATGTCAATGCTAAAAGATTAGCTTCTGCAAATTGAGATTAATTGAAGTTAAGAGTTAGAAAGCCACATGACAACACTATATCATTATGAAAATCAGTGTAAAAAAATGTGGCAAAGGAACAGGTAAAGACTTCCATAGCACCAATTACAGCAAGTGATGTACCCAAATATATAGCAAAGGGAAAGGAAAAATGAAGAACAAATGAAATAATTAAAAAAAAACTGGTAGCTACATCTTGTGAGGTTTTTGTCATAATCTTTCATTGCAAATAGATAGAAAAAAGGAACAAAAAAATTGCAAATTTACCTGCAGTTTTGTTGAATGTAGAGGTCACTAACACTCTTCTGAAAACTCCACAAAAATGCTCCAGTTGCAAAGTCACACCTCCAACTGATTATAACTTTCGAAATTTTAGAAAATCTTGTACTTAAAATAGATTAAGTATGCCCCAATATCCATGACATAGCTCAGACTAAAACATTGATATCAATTGACTGTTTGGCCAGTTCAATAAATTTGAACTCACAAGTTTCAAGGTGAATATTGCTGAGGGGTCATGGGTAAAAGTCTCATAAGAAGTTTCATACGCATGACAACATCCAGACTCTAGAGTCTGATATATCAATCCAAGAAACAATGACCTAGGAAGAGAGGAAAATAATTTCTACCAGAAAAATCCTATGTTACCAGAAATGAGAAATGAGAACGGTACGAAACGAAGTCTACAGGTTTCGCACATACAAGAAATGAGGAGAGAGAAAAAATAATAACATTGAAGATGAAGAAGAGGTACAAGATTGCAGAAACTCTTTTAATAGCTTTGCAGAAACTCTTTTAATAGCTTTAGTGATAAAGATTTGACTTGAATGTAGAAATGGATCATAAATGTTTTTGTAACATTGACCAACATCAATCTATAACTAAACCCATCTTACAAACAATTAAAAATAATTAAAATAATTAAATAAATAGATGTAAACAAGTAACACAATATTTTTTTGGCTTATTTTATTTTTTTATATCCACCACTAATTATCCTAATTAAATCTTTTAAAACCTCTTTTTTTATTTAAAAATATGCTATTAATATAATTGATAAATTCATTAATATTTATTAAACTTAACTTCAATAAAATTTTAATAATTTTAATTATTAATTTTAACACCTGCTAACCAGAGATTATTCAAGCAGTTTTTGTACTTCTACTATCTAAGAAACCAAAGAAAACTAGTAATTATAGCACCTTATTATTCTAAAAATAAAACAAAATGCCTTAAAAATCATCCAAACTGTTCTGTTTCTCATATTTCCTCGAAACTTAAATATTCCAGGCATAATGCCATGTTTACAAAGTAGAAATTACCCAGTAAATGCATCTTTCTTAATGTAGAATTTACATATATGTACAATTAATGCAGTGTAATTTAGGTTTATAATGCCAGCTTACTTCAACATCATTTTCCAAGCTAATGGCAAGGTTCTTGAAGGTCAATCTTCCGCACATGAGGTGCCTGTTATTTGTGAGAATTAACTAGTTTTAGGCTAGGTTATAGGAGGAACACTCATCATTCTTTGGGTTGACGTCCAAAACAATAAACTCAATTGATTCACCGGCGTCTCATACATGAATATGCAGTTAAAATTACAGAAACGACTTGTAGAAAAGATACGAAACGATGATCGTTTTCTAAGAAATGGTTTCATCCTATTGAAAACAGGAATGGCCATAGAAAACAGCGTTTCCGTCTGGTTCTCGTTTCTATGCCGTTTTTACCGAGAAACACATGTGGCCATTACGTTTCTGGTAACATAGGAAAAACCACAGCCTCCCTACACAAATATTCCTTTTCAAATTATACCTAATTCATAATAGCTTACCATGACTTCTGTTGGAGTTGGAAATGACCAAATTCTTGCCATTGTAAACCACTGTAAAATCATCAATGGGGAAAATTAATAAAACTAATAACTACATTTAATACCTGGAAAACAAGTGTGGAAATGAAATATAACCTATTTTTCGAGGAATGCACTCACATACGATAATATAAGATATAAAGTTTATTAATGTACACAGGCAGCCAAAATAGTAGTTCACGGGAAATAGAAAATTCCATGAGTCCCATACAAAATGTGATATTTACAAGTGAGATCTAAATGTGCATTAGCTGGGGGTAAAGGAGACTATTGACCAGTCCTGTCCACATCTCACCTTTTAATGAGAATGAGGTAATTTGTGAAGTTGCACATCTGTCGACTCTTCTTCTGGTGTCGATTTCTTGAAAGATGATATTTTTTTGTGTGGAAGGTGAATTTTAAGATTGGGCTGTGTCTTATGGATATCCATGACATTGGAACAACCATTACTAAGGAGGATTGCTCTCTCTCTCTTCTATCCTTGTCCAGTTATAGTTATTTTCTTTCAACTATCCTAGATTTTCCATGATCAATCATGCATTAATGAGATAAATATAGTATAAATAAATCAAGGAGTGCCATGCTTGCTTTCTTCCATCAATTTCCACATGCCTAGGGTAGGGGAAACTAAAACATTAGCTCACATAGTATCGATCTTCATGTTCTTAATCACATTCTATGATTAGTTATAATAGAGTACAATCTCAATGACACATTGAATCTATTTAATAATACAAATAATGCCAATAGAACTAGAAATGATGTCATTTCCCTCAACTTGTTCATTGCAGAAGTAAGACGAGCCTGTGGCAAAGCACTCTTTCATTGAAATGTAGGTCTTTATGGCTGAGCATGCTTCATATTTTTTTTTTTTGAAATGGAAACAAGACTTGAATACAACAAAAGCACACAATGTGATCATCTTGAAAAAATGTATAGAGGACATGAATTTTTATACCTTAGGCTCACTCTGCGATGCTAAAACTATGCATAAAAGGTCAAGTGAATATGATCCAATAGTTGTTGTGTATCCTGCTAGTCCTGCACTCACATAATAAAACTATAGACTTGATCGAGCATGGTTCTTTAGAGTGCACAAACATGATTTTTCTTAGGATGTTTGTTGGACAACTGTTCATGAACCCATGGTATTTTCCCATGGTAACTCCCTTATAAAGGGAAAGCATTGTAATACGACTGTGTATTGTATTGTAGCATTGTAAAACAATATGTGTGATTTTGTGAGAGAGACTGCGAGAGAGTGAAGAGGAAGTGTAATGGGGTTGTTGCAGGTTGTATCCCTTCATTTTGCTGGATGATATAATAATAACAAATTGGAAATTTCTGTGTGGACGTAGCCCATCTTGGGTGAACCACATTATATCTGTGTCTCTCTTGTAATGTATTTTAATATTTGCATCTTGTTTATTGTTATTGCTTTGCGATCCTATTTTTGTAACAATTGGTATTAGAGCCAAAAGGTCTATTTTGCTGGTAAACTCGCAGGAAAGAAGGGTTCCTTGTTCGAGTGGGAGAAATGGAAGAAGAAGGAAAGCTTAAGGTCGAGAAATTTAATGGCCAAAACTACCAGTTATGGAAGATGCAAATGGAGGACTATCTGTACCAGAATGATCTATACCTATAGTTGGGTGGAAAATCAAAACATTCAATGACTATGAAGGATGAAGAATGGGAGGTTCTTCATAGAAAGGCACTGGGAACTATGTGGTTGTGCCTGGCTTTGTTAGTGGCTTTCAATATCTCAAAATAAAAGACAACAGAGGGTGTGATGAGCGCATTGGCTAAGCTTTGTATAAAAGCCTTGGCTTCCAACAAGGTATTTTTAATGAAACGTTTATTTAATATGAAAATGTCAGAAGGTGGATCTGTTAGTGACCATTTAAATGAATTTAATACGCTTACTAGTCAGCTAAGTGTTGATGTATTTGTAACTTCAAAATATATTCTGATGTATATTATCATTGTATATTGTTGTACCCCCATTCAAGATGTGTTTTCCCCCTTGCGAGATGTCTTAATTGTGTCTAGACCTTGAGGTACAACCTCTGTTGTAAGTTGGGGCAATAGTATCCAGTGTAACATCATGTAATGTGTATTTGGATCTCTCTGGGAGAAGTCGGCTCTGTTAGGGAAGACATGTGGGCCCCAATCTTATGTTTGGTTAGTAACTTGAAATGGTATAAATAGAGAGGTGCTCTCCCTCATTTATACACACCTCACACTCTCAAGTTCACATGAGAGAGAGAGACAAATAGAGGAGGAGAGATAGATAACTGATGAATACTTCTTATTAGTGCTTTTGAACATCTTACTATTATGAGGAAGTTTGCGGGGTTTTCTCCTTTATGGTTTCCCCGGTGAAAATCAGTGTGTCTCGTGTATCTTTTATATCTTATGCATCTGGTTGTACTTGTTATTCTTTCAGATAAAGATCCTAGATATTCTAATCATATCTAAAGAAAAACTAACATGGTATCAGAGCCTCTCTAAAAGAAGGAACTGTGCAGCTGTGGAAACTAGGGCTTCCTAGTTCAAGGTTTTTTCTCCACAAATCATCAAGAAAAGAGGCATATGCTAACTCGCCTCAATAGGGTGCATATTTTAGTGGAGACAATTTCTAAATTGAAGAAGTTTCATTTTTGACCCTATCACTGGTGCCGGGAGGAACTAGGGCATCAAGTTTTAGAGGCTTCCCACCTCAACTTTTAGAAAGTGACCTAACTGAGAAACTTGCCTCAAGGAGATGCATATTTCTATCCAAATAGAATTCACAAACTCCAAGTTTGGAAAATTAGTGTTTCTCTTACAAACCCTAGGTCATCCAACTCCGGAACCAGGCTAGACACCTCAAATTGGTAAGATCTAAATATTTGCTATTTCCATTTGAGGTTCTCATTTGAAAAATGACTCACCATACTCAGCTTGAGGACAATCTTGGAGGGGCTGATAACTTCCGAACATGGAAGTACATAATCTATCTGATCCTTGAAGAAAATGACTTGGATCAGTTCATCACTAGAGAATTTCCAGAATCAGAGGGAGATGAGGCTAAGGCTGCTCATAAGAGAATCATGGCTAAGGATAAGAGGATCACTGTAGATTTTATTAAGGATCACCTCATTCCCCGTGTGTCTGCATTCAAGACATCGAAGGAAGTATATGATGCTTTGACAAATATATTCGAAGGAAAGAACATCAATTGGAAGATGACTTTGAGGAACTAGCTGAAGAATGTGAAGATCAAAACTCCGAGAATATATAGTCTTACTTCACAAGGTTTGCTCAAATCAAAGAACAACTTGAAGCGGTTAAAGAGAATGTCAAAGAAGGAGAAATTGTAATGACTACCTTGAATGGTCTCCCTAGATCATGGGACTAATTCATTCAAGGGAATTGTGAAAGGAGGATGATCTCTTTCAACAGACTCCTAGAAGAATGTGCATAAGAATAAGCTTGACTCATGATAAGAGAAGATAAGAGGGGAGCAACTGAAGATCAATCTCTCACGGTTCACACCAGGAAGAACTTCAAGAAGAAGGAGAAGAAGGAAACCTTTAATCACAACAACAAGAAGGACAAGAAACCGATGAAGACCAAGAGAGACACTTCAAATGTTTGATGCTACACTTGTGATAAAATGGGACACTTTTCAAGAGATTGTCCCATCAGGAAAAGGAGACACCATGCTCATGTTTCCGAAGATGATGAACCAACAAACAAAAGATTTAGATGAGAGAAGGTTGATTAGGATGAAGAGTATGTGCTAACTGCTGCACTTATGGGAACTCTCTCACATGGAGAGTAGTGATTGGAATCATTCGTTAAAATATTTGAACATGAGTCACCTCACAAGGTGAAACTTGGGGATGATTACCAATACCCCATAAAAGGGAGTGGAGAAGCTTCATACAAGCTTGAATCCAGGTAAAATTTAAAGATGTTGGATGTGCTATATGTTCCAAGATTGAAGAATCTTCTCTCCATCTTTGCACTTGATGCAAAGGGAATTAGGGTTTCTTTTATCGATGGCTAAGTTCTAATGTTGCCCAGAGGAAAGACATTAGAGGATGCAACAATGATTGGAGAAGAAGAATGAGGCATGTACAAGATAAAGGGACATCCTTAACAAGCACTGGTTCATGAGTCAATTGAACCAAGTGAACTGTGGCACATCAGGCTTGCACATATGCACTACAGAGCACTACCGATGGCAAGGAAGGCAAAGCATGATTTCCAGGGATCCATGAAAAGATTGAAGGCATTTGCAAAGGATGCGCACAAGGAAAGAATTCAAAGAAGACATTTCCCAGTAGTGAGAGAAAGGATAAAGGAATACTATAGATAGTACATTCTGATGTATGTGGACCCATGTCTTCTAGCTCATTAAGTGGGTATGTGTACTATGTTTCCTTTATAAATGATTTCTCATGTAAGAATTGGATATATTTCTTGAAAGGGAAAAGTGATGTTTTCAGTAAGTTCAAGGAATATAAAGCCTTGGTAGAGAGCCATACTGATAGGAAGATCAAGACTCTAAATTCAGATAATGGTGGAGAGTTCACTTCGGAAGAATTCAAGGAACTCTGCAGAGAGTCCAGGATTAAGAGGGTGTTGAGCACTCCATACAATCCTCAGTAGAATGGGTTTGTGTAATGAAAGAACCAAAACATCATGGAGGAAACAAAAGCTATGCTACATGACCAGGATCTTCCTATGCACCTTTGGGTAGAGGAAACAAGAACAACTATGTATGTACAGAACCGTACTCGTCATCGAGTACTTGAGAACAAAACTCCTGAAGAGGCTTCATCAGGAGAGAAACTAGAAGTTATCCATATGAGAATATTTGGTTTCCTGGTGTACATACATATCCCAAAGGAGAAAAGGACCAAGCTTGAGCCGTTTGGGAGGAAGGGTATATTCATAGGATACAATGATACATCAAAAGTCCTAATATACTTACCAAAATTCAAGAAGATCGACATTGATAAAGATGTAACCTTTGATGAAGACTCGGCATACTTCAAATCCAGGAGGACTCCTATCTAGGAAGTCGAGGAACCTGAAGAGACGAGAGTTTGAGATATAGAAATTGGAGAAGAAATTCTAGGAGACCTTGAAGATCATGACATGACAGAACCATAAGAGCCGGTAGAGACATTCCTTGAGAAGGACTCCCACAAGAGGAAACCAGCATGGGCACGAGAGCTCATACAAGAAGCTGAAAGATATGGTGCTCTATAGGAATACATAGAGAGATAAAGAGGGAAAATCCATATAATAGCTATGTGGCCCTAATGTGCGACATCATTGATAGAGAACCTTCCACCTATGAAGAGGTTGCAGAAAAGCCTAAGAATGGAAGGATGCGATGATCAAGGAATATCAGTCGATCATGAAGACTGATGTCTGGGAGATCATTCCGAGACAGTAGGAGAAGTATGTCATGACTTCAAAGTGTATCGACAAGACAAATAATGTTGTATATGGAAACATTGAGAAATACAAGGCAAGGTTCTTAGCATGAGGCTTCTCATATAAAGAAGGCATAGACTACGAAGAGACATTTGCATCCATGGTGAGGTACGCTTCCATTAGGACCATACTTGCTTTGGCAGCAGTTATGAAATGGAAAATACACCAGATGGATGTCAAGGCAACTTTCTTGAATGGTGTAGTCGAGGAGGAAGTGTTTTGGAACAACCACTAGGATTCGAGACACATTAAAGGAAGACCCATGTGTTCAAATTGAAGAAGGATTTGTATGGATTGAAACAAGCACCAAGGACATGGTACAACTGGA
This sequence comes from Pseudotsuga menziesii, assembly GCA_001517045.1. NCBI lineage: Eukaryota > Viridiplantae > Streptophyta > Pinopsida > Pinales > Pinaceae > Pseudotsuga > Pseudotsuga menziesii. The sequence continues at coordinate 303,716 of LPNX010141776.1, forward strand.
TGGATAGCTTCCTGATGAGCTTGGGATTTACCAAGAGTAAAATAGATTCCAACCTCTACTTCAAGGTGGAAGATGGAAGACCTGTGATACTCCTACTATATGTTGATTACTTATTTCTGATAGGCGAAGAGGTACTCATTACAGATGCAAGGAGGAGAATTTCTATAGAGTTCAAGATGGAAGACCTAGGTATGATGCACTACTTCTTAGGTATGGAGGTGTGGCATCATGCATATGGAATCTTCCTTGGGCAAGGGAAGTATGCATTGGATATTCTGAAGAGATCCGGGATGTTGGATTGCAAGGCGGTAACCACACGTATGGAATCTAACTTGAAGATTCAAAGTGATGCTTCATCTAATTCAGTTGATGCCACAATGTATTGTCATATGATTGGATAATTGATGTATCTGAAGAATACAAGACCATAAATATGCTTTGCGGTGAACACCCTGAGCTAGTTCCTGACGTATCGGAGGCATGTTCACTTGATAGCTGCAAATAAAGTTTTGAGGTACTTAAAATGTACAGTGGATTATGGGCTCAAATATGATGCGAATCGGAAGATTAACCTACACGACTATGTTGATTCGGACTGGGCAGGTAGCACCATTGATGGGAAGAGCACCTCAGGTTGTGGCTTCAGTTTGGGATTTGGCATGATCTCCTAGTTCAGTAGGAAGCAATCATGTGTGGCACTGAGTATAGTCGAGGCAGAGTAGATTACCGCTTGCTCGGCTAGTTGCGAGGCAGTGTGGATGCAAAAGCTATTGTCTGACTTAGTTGATATCCAGTTGGATGTGACTTGAATCTTCTGCAACAATCAGAGTTGCATGAAACTGTCGAAAAACCCAGTGTTCCATGACAAGTCGAAGCACATCGAGATCAAGTTCCAGAGAGAAGAAGTGAAGCTCCAATACGTGGCAACAAAGGAGTAGATAGATGATGTGTTTACCAAGCCTCTAGCAAGAGTGAAGTTCGATTACTTTAGAGAAAGACTCGGTGTGATCCAGATCAAGATCCCTCGAAAGAGGGACTGATGTATTCTAGCATAACTAGAGAGACATGTTTTCTGAGAATAACATCCTGGTGAAGTTCGTAGGTTGCTCAGACATAATCAGTCCTGTAGGTTATCCTTGGATAAGTCCTGGTGAATCTTGTAGGTTATCCTTGGATGTAATCAGTCTTGATGTGTTCTATGTTAGAAATAGTTGATGCATGATATCTCACATGGGAAATGTGATAGGTTGTTCGAGCGGGAAAAATCCTGGTGAAGCAGGATGCTTGGACGTAATCAGTCATGTAGGTTGTTCTCAGATTTAATCAGTCCTGGCGAATCTCGCAGGTTATCCTTGGACATAATCTGTCCCATGACAGGTTATTTGAGTGTAAAATGGGACCTGGCCTAGTACGCAGGTTATTCGAATGTAATACGCCCCATGGGTTGTCTGAGTGTAAAAATGAAACTTGGAGTGGTACGCAGGTTACTTGGATGTAATATGGCCCGAAGGTTGTTAGAATGTAAAAGATCCTGAACACATGTTGTTCAGATGTAATAAGTCCTTGAGGTTGACCATAGAACGTAAAAGGTCCTGATGTAGCAGGTTGTTGGGTCGTAATCTGTCCTTACATATATATATCTATATATGTGTGTTACCATGTTGAGATGATAAGGTCATGAAGCACAAGAGGTGCACCTAGGAGGTTCTACTGATAGAACGTAGGTTGACCGTGCAGAGACGTAATGCACTGAGTGTGATCCTAGGTGATTCTCACATAGTAGAAGCTCCAGGTTGTCTTAATGACGCGAAAATTATCCTAGGTTACTACTATGGTGAAAGAATGCAGGTTGTCTGCATCTAAAGCTTTTTTCTTTGTCTTGATTTTTGTAGGGAAAAATAGATGATTTGGATACGATGAGATGAAGGTAGGAGATGCATGTTATTTCCATGGCAATGTAAAGAAGGTCCTGAATTGTTCCTATGAGGAGGCTTGCTTGAGATGTTACGAAGAACTGGATGAGGACTAGGACTACACCCAATCAAGAGAGGGCTTGATCTATAGAAACTTTTGATGATAGATAGTACTGATCGATGATCAATAATAAGAAGATGATGGCAGCAACTACGATGATGACTATGCGATGAAGACTTGACCAGATGTGTTGATGACTGTGAAGAGAGAGAATACCTTCGTAGTTAAGAGGGAGTGTTGATGTATTTGTAACTTTGGAAGATATTATGATGTATAGTATCATTGTATGTTGTTGTAACCCCATTGGGGATGTGTTTTACCCCTTGCGAGATTTCTTAATTTTGTAGACCTTTAGGTACAACCATCGTTGTAAGTCGGGGAAATAGTCCCCAGTGTAACATCATGTAATGTGTATTTGGAGTCTCTCTGGGAGAAGTCGACCCTGTTAGGGATGATATCTGGGCTCCAGTATTATGTTTGGTTAGTAACTTGAAAGGGTATAAATAGGGAGGCACTCTCCCTCATTTATACACACCTCACACTCTCAAGTTCGCATTAGAGAACGAGACAGATAGAGGAGGAGAGATAGATAGCTGTTGAATACTTCTTATTGCTGCTTTTGATCATCTTACTATTTTGAGGAAGGTTGTTGGGTTTTCTCCTTTGAGGTTTCCTGGGTGAAAATATTTGTGTCTCGTGTATCTTTTATATCTTATGCATCTTCTTGTACTTGTTATTCTTTCAGATAAATATCCTAGATAATCTAATTAAATCTAAAGAAAAACTAAGACTAAGTTCTGTAAAAATGAGCTTTGAAGATGAGGTTAGGGATCTTCTAATCTTGTGCTCGTTGCCAAAAAGATGGAACAACTTGGTCATGGCTGTAAGTAACTCTCTCCCTGGTTCAGGCACTTTGAAATTTTATGATGTTGTAGGTGTTATTCTTAGCGAGGAAACGCGAAGAGAAAAAACAGGTGAGACATCAGGTACTACATTGACCATGGATAGTAGAGGAAGACAAAGGGAGAGAGGAAGGATCTCGGCTAATCACAAAGAGTATATAAAGGGTAGATCCAAGTCTATATTTGGAAAGATAAAGTGTTGGAACTATGGTAAGAGAGGACATTTGAAGAAAGACTGTAGAGCTCCAAAGAAGAAAGGAGACACGCAACATGAGACTACTCAGGAAGCAAATGTAGCAGGTGATGTGTTACAAGATGCTTTGATACTTGCATTAGATAATACTAGTGATTACTGGGTAGTAGATTCAGGGGCTTCATGTCATGCTACACCCCATATGAAATTATTTCATGATTAATGTCTAGGTGATTTTGGACATGTTTTATTGGGGGATGATGAACCATGTAAAATTGTTGGAATGGGTAAGGTACGAATTAAGTTAAATAATGGAAATGAATGGATGCTAAAATATGTAAGTCATATTCCTTCTATGAAAATAAATTTGATCTCAACAGGGCAGTTGGGACATAGCAATTGTTTGTCTATGTTTGGAAAAACTTAGTGGAAGATCACTAAAGGAGCATGGGTAATGACAAAAGGAGATAGGATAGGTATGTTGTATTTATGTCCTCATAATACTGATTATTCTATCTTTGTAGCTTCCACAGAAATAGGTGCAACATTTTGGCATCATAGGCTTCACCACATGAGTGGGAAGGGGATGTAGATTCTCCACTCAAGGAAATTGCTTCTAGATCTGAAGTAGGAAAGTTTGAAATTCTGTGAGAACTGTGTTTATGAAAAACAAAAGAGTTATATTTCTCAGGGTTGGTAAACATAGGAAGAGTAAAAATTTAGAGCTTGTGCATACATATTTATGGGGACCGACTTAGGTACAATATCTCGGTGGCTCTTGTTATTATGTTACGTTTATTAATGATGGAACTAGAAAAACTTGGCTTTATTGCATAAACATAAATCTGATGTGCTTGCTACTTTTAAGAAGTGGAAATATTTGGTTAAGAATGAGAAATTGAAAATGTTAAAATATCTCAGATATGATAATGGAGGCGAATACTACAACAAGGAGTTTGATAGTTACTGTTCTTAGCATGGGATCTGTAGAGAGAAGACAATCCCATGAACACCACAAGAAAATGGCGTGTCAGAAAGGATGAACAGAATGAACATGGAGCCTGCAAGGTGTATGACATTGCATGCAGGGTTACCCTTACAGTTTTGGGTTGATGCTCTAGATACTACTCTTTGTTTAATAAACATAGGGTCTTCAAGTGCTTTGGAGGCATGGATAGGTAAAATGGTATACTCATTTCTCAGAACTTTTGGTTGTGAAGCATTTTTCCATATTGTTAAAGAAAATAGAACAAAGCTTAAATCTAAATACAAGAAATGTATCTTTATTGGATACGAGGTTGATGATTTTGGTTATCGCTTATGGGATTACTAAAATCACAAAATAATTAGAAGTACAAATGTAGTATTCAATGAAAATGATATGTACAAAGCTTACTTGCAGGGAAAGAAAGAGGAAAAGGAAAACACGAAGTACAAAGTGTTGGATGAAATCAAAGAAAATAAAGTTCCAAAGGCACCATAAAATCAAGAGCAACAACAGGTACCTCAAACTCCTGCAAATGTAAGAAAAACTACCAGGTTAAGTAGACCCCCTGAATGATTCTCTCCTTCACTGAATTATTTTTTGATTACTAATTCTGGTGAACTAGAATGTTATGAAGAGGCAATGCAGGTAGAAACTAGAAAGAAGTGGGAGCAAGGCATGAATGAGTAGATGGAATCATTGATAAGAAACTAGACTAGGGATTTGGTTGTGTTACCTGTAGAAAAGATATCACTGTGGAATAAATGGGTTTACAAATTGCAGGAAGGAGAAGGAGGCAAGAAGAGGTATAAGGCTAGACTTGTGGTAAAGGGGTTTGCACAAAACGAAGGTATGGATTTTGATGAAATATTTTCTCATGTTGTTAAAATGACTTCAATTAGGACTATTTTAAGTCTAGTGGCGGTAGAAGATTTGCATCTTGATCAGTTAGATGTAAAAACAACCTTTCTCCATGGGGATTTGGAGGAAGAGATTTATATTCAACATCCATAGGGGTATGAGGTCAGAGGGAAGGAGAATTTGGTTTGTAGGTTGAAGAAGAGCTTGTATGGCCTGGAGCAAGCTCCAAGGAAGTGGTGTTTAAAATTTGATAAGTTTATGATAGATCAGGGTTATAGTAGACGCCATTCTAACCACTGTGTTTATTTCAAGAAGCTAGTTAATGGAAGATATATTATCTTGTTATTGTATGTGGACGACATGCTTGTTGTAAGGTCTAACATGTAGGATATAAATGTGCTAAAAAAGAAACTAGATAATCATTTGTGATGAAGGATTTGGGTGATGGAAAGCAAATCCTTGGTATGAGAATAACAAGAGACACGAAAAATTGTAAATTGACATTGTCTCAAGGTGAGTACATAGAAAAGATGTTGGAGAGGTTTAGAATGAAGAATGAAAAACCAATTAGTACACCTTTGGCTATCCATTTCAAACTAAGTAGGGAGATGTGTACCAAGAAACAGGAAGAGATAGAATACATGTCCAAGGTTCCCTATTCATCAGTAGTTGGAAGCTTGATGTATGCCATGGTGTGCACAAGACCATATATTGCACATGTAGTGGGAGTTGTGAGCAGGTGTATGAACAATCCAGGTAAAGAGCATTAGAAAACAATACATTGGATTCTCAGGTATTTGAGAGGTACCACTTCTCATGCATTATGTTTTGGAGGTCCAGACACTGTTCTATAGGTATATGTTGATGCATATATGGTAGGTGAGAAATACGACATGAGGAGCACCACAGGGCATGTCTTTGCTGTGGGTGGAACAACAGTAAGTTGGATTTTGAAACTACAAAATGTTGTTGCACTTTCAACAACAGAAGCATAGTATGTTGCTTCTACAGAGGCTAGTAAAGAGATGATTTGGTTTTAGAGGTTCATAGAGGAATTGGGTAAGAATTAGGAGAATAACATGTTGTACAGTGACAACCAGAGTTCCATTCATCTTGCAAATATATCATCCTTTCATTCAAAGACTAACATATACAACTCAAGTACCATTTCATAATATCTGTTCTAGAAGCTGAATTGTTAAAATTGGCAAAGATACATACTAGCCAGAATCTCGCAGACATGTTGACAAAGGTAGTAATCGAAGAGAAACTGAGTTCCTGCTTGATTTTAGTTAACCTTCAAGCATGGAGGTGAATAAGATAAATTTTCCAAGTCCAAGGTTCAGAGCATAGTCCAACAAGTATAACAATGGTGGAGTTGTTGTGATCAATATCCAAGAGGGAGATTGTTGGTTGTGGAGCCTAATCTTCCAAATTCATAGATCTTATTATTTATTTGTTTTTGTACCCTAATTTTACTGTACACTTATCCCTGTAGGGGGTGTAGGGGCCTGCGTGGACTCAACGGGGGTTTGGGGGCAAAGCCCCTGAAAGATTTTTTGGGGATGTTTTTTGGCCAACAGTTTATATAATTGAACCTAGGCTCTCAATCCATTCCATTGTGTGCAACAATAAGAAATCAAAGGAATCCCCTAAGCTTTCAAAGGAATTCATCACCCATCAACAAAGGATAAGAACAAATCATTGCTCTGGAAAATGGAGCACCACCATTCCAATCGACATGTAATATGTGAGGTCTTCGAGCTATACAAAAGAATTAGTAGATGTGATCATCATATAGAAGAACTTGAAGAATGTCATGGTTTGCTAGTTCAAAAATTGGAGTCAACAAATTGAGAAACTTGAAGCGCAAATGGAAGCAATGAAAATAAAGCAAGAGAGGAATGAGATTGCAACAAATCAATCCAAGCAATATTCTAGATGATATAGAAGGAAATTATAGGGAATTGTTGGAATGCGCCTAAAATATGATGTAGATCAAGAAAACATCAAAGGAAATGGATTCATCTTATTCTCCTACACACTCAATAGGTCTTTATCGTATAGAGAGGGATAAATTATTGAAATAAGTAATAGTTCAACATGACAAAAAAAGAATTAGAGGAAGGACAACTATCAAATACAGGAGGTACACCATTAATCTGCCATGGAAAAACTCATCTTTAAATATGTTTTCTAATACCATGGAAATTTATGTTTCTAGTAGGTAAATATGTAGGGGAATATATCTTCCATTTTGAAAGTAGTATAATTAAGAAGAATAATAAAATCATGATCAAAGGCAAAATAGACACGAGCAAACAAAGATAAATGTAAGAAGTATGCACCTCCAATTTTGTATTACTACATTGGATGTTTCAATTGCACTTTCCTTTTAATACAAAATGTCCATTCTTGTTATTTAAAAAAAAATAGACTATATTGAATTCAATTCAATTATTTATTTATTTATTTGGTGTTTAACTTATTTGGAAGTATAGTATGCATGGATATTTAAAGTGGATAAAACAAATATTTATTTCTAGTAGTATGATATGATCAAATTTAATTTTTACTTTCCTTTTTAAGGATCTTCAACATGGAAGTTAACACACTATTTTGATTTTGCATTGAAGTCATTTTTATGTAGTAATCATTAATGTCATTATATAATTTTAAACCAATTTTCAATGTGAATTATTTATTGTGCATGAAGATATAATATATGATTCAAATAAGTTTACAAATTTGAATAAAAAAAATATTTACATGTTTCATGGATTTTTTTTGTACACTCCAAGATATAATATTACTTTAAACAAAATATACATAAAATAGTAGTTTGGGTTTTCCCCAAGAGAAACTAGACCAAAAATAAAATAACAAACTGTCATGTATTGTCTAGAGAATTTTACTATGTCTCAGATAGTGATTGAAAAGACCTACTAGGACTATAGCATTACTATGACTATATCTAAAAGGATCTATTGTGCGTATAACATATTTGTGATAACTATTGAACCAAAAAACATACTTCATAAAACTTGGACTAATATTTAGCTTCATCATAAAAGATATTAATATGGGGCACCTCCTACCTATGAGAGAACTCGAGAGCTATAGTAGGGCATGAAGTAGGGGTTGAGGTAGGGTATGTTGTAGCAAATTCTGGTCTAGTAATGGTTTTGATAATTATGTTCTTTATGTCCATCACATTTTCATTTGTGGTTCACCTACCCCCCAACGAGGCTTGTTACGTCCACAGGAACAAGTCAGGGGGGGCCCACCCAAAGGGGCCTCAACCCATTCGCTCTGATTACAGAGATAACCCGATGGGGGCATCAAGTGAGGCCCTTATATAGTAATGTATAGCCACCACCAGGAGATTTGACCCCGAGACCTTCTTCTCACAACTTACAACACTCAACCACTTGAGCTATCCTACAAGGCTCTTTATGTCCATCACCTACCTTATATGATATTGAATTTCATTTTTTTGGAGTAACATTTCATTTCTTTCCTCCTGAAATTCCAAAAGGATCTTGCCAATAAGGGACTTGATTTGCCAATAAAGGGTGAGAGTTTTGTAATATTCTGTCTCCCTCATCTTGGTGGATCAAGAGTCCCTTACCCAAAAATTCATTTCCTCAATAATCCTCTCAACACTAATGTCTTCTTTCTCTGAATTGACCCAGACGTTGGCCTTGGAGAGATAGCCTTTCATATCACTTGGGATTTTCTCCATGTAAACATAGTGGGCTTCCTCCATATCCTGTTGCACTCAATACTGGGAAGAGATGCATCATCCTCTTCGCGGACTATAGCCTCTCCCTCGACCCACCATTCCTTCCTATATAGATGACAATAATAAAGTACTATTGGGGAGGAGAACCCCCAACTCGACTGAATCGCCACAAAACAAGGGATACAACACACAAATAATAAAACCACTAATTCCACAGAAGGGCAGATTTGGGAGAATATATAGGAAAAGGGATACCTTCCCATTGTAGGTCAAGTCGTCCCCAAACAACCTGCACTGACTAATTAACAAGGATGCTAAAAATAATAAAACAATTTAAATTATCACACAAATAATAATTTAACGCTTCCAATAGTCTCGAATTATGAGAATGCCTCCACTAAGTCCTATCAACCTTCTCTCCCGCATTCAAATTCCACCCACCAGCATGAATAACTTTACTCCTATCCATCATCAAACAAATCAGATCTAGAGTGACCACCTCCCATCTAGCCTAAAACTAATCACTAATCCCAACCAACCTCCTCTCCCACATGTGAAGGTTTTGGAGTATTTTCTACAACATGATGGAGTGATACTCCCTCCATGTTATCGCTTGGCTGTAGGGATTCTATCAAGATGGCATGCTCATAGCCATTAATCTTCCTTGACACCCTTCCATGGGATTACGGATTAAATTGTATTTAAAAAAAATATTCTAAAATGCTATTACTAATTTTTTCATTAATTTGTATAAAATTTAAATTATTATAGCTAAATTTAAAAAAAAAATATTTTTCCAATTTTTTTATAAAGTGATAACATCATGCATATTAAATCATGAAAATAATTATAAATCAAATTTGATTAATTTCTTACATTAATTTTTTTGATTAGTTATAGTGATAACATCTTGGATTAAATCACACAAATAATTGCAAATCAACTAGAGTAATTTTAGAAATGTAAGTCACTCTATAAATGAGTTTAACCTTATATATTGCATGCACCTATTCTCAAGTAATTTTTTCAACATTTTATGAATTGAATTTTATTGAACTCATTTTCTTCTTTTAAAATCTCTCCAAGTACTTAATTTTTCTTTTATTTAACATTTGATGTTATATCTGTATCATAAAGTTATCACAATGGAAGGAGGATCTTCGTCATCATTATTTTTTATTGGGATATTCTAAAATTTAATTTATTTTCATTATAATGGTTGAAAATGATTGTTAACTTTCCATTTCCAACATCATAAAAGAATAAAAAACATAATTAACCAATTATAAATAAAAATAATAAAATGACACATCCAAAGTATAAATGTTGAAATAAAAGATGTACATATCACTCTCCATTTCCACCCTCCTAATTATATTTTCTCTCTTGGCATTATAACATTGTTGATCTCAAAAAGATGTTTTGATCTAGGTTCATGTTTTCATATGAACCACCAACTATTATCCAACACCTCAAGGTAAAACACACTTATTTGTATTGTTTTTGGAAAAAATAAGGCTCCTTAGTTTCATCCCACATCTTTCTAGAGTTGATACATATTATCCCACTATCATGATCTTCCTTTACATTACTCCAGTTATTGTTTAGACCTAAAAATAACACATTGGAAATATGAGAAGTCCATTAGCATGATAAAATAACACTCATAGTACTATATAATTTTACTAATGTGCCAAGTTAAGCATATAATTTTAACTATTTAACTTGAACTTTCATATAGTTTACTATATAGTTGGCTTAGATTTTAAGGTACGCTTATAATTTGTTTTAAGTATTGATTTTATTTATATACTATATGGTTGGCTTAAATTTTTATGTATGCTTATAATTGGTTCTAATTAT
>LPNX010141776.1:314369-364488 GCA_001517045.1 Pseudotsuga menziesii
TTATTTTTGGTTTTTTAAGGTTGGCCAGTAATGGAAGGGCGCGGACATAAGACAATTAGGCAAGAAGGTAAGGAGGGCCCAAAGAAGAACGCAGGATGCAGATTGACAAAGTTGACTACTCCACGGACGAGTGGGAGGGCTCAATATTTTGTTCAGCAGAAGATGTGCACTATACGGAAAGGTAGGAGGAAGTGGGGGACAAAGAAAAGGGTCCTTAGTTCACACATGCAAAGATGATGTGTATGGAGGAACAGAAGGAAATGCACAGTCCTTCCGAATGCAGTGTTAAAACTGGGGCATGCAAAAATATGATTACAAACAATGACCCCCTCTCTGTAAATAATTGTGCAAACGTTAGCAACAACCAGCCCCGTAAAACTGAGGGAGTAAGAACAAATAAGATTAATGCGGAATTGACTGTGGGCAGAGACATCGAGCTCAGAGAAATCCCAGACTACCTGAATTTGGAATTAGTGGGCCGGTTCTGTGGCAAGATCCCTGGACGAGAAGCTATGCAGAATTGGATAATGAGAACTGGGAAGAAGAGCCTGGCTACAAACCAACGTTCCACGTAATACCCAGAGGATGGTTTCTTCTGAAACTGCGTCAGGAGAAGGATGGGCAAAAGCTATTGATCATAAACTGGCAATGGGGACCTTCGGGTCTTATTCTGCAAAAATGGAGGGTAGACTTCGATGCGAGAAAGGAGTCACATAACATTCAGCAGGTGTGGGTGATACTTCCAGGGTTTCCCATGGTATTCTGGAAAGAGGAGTGTCTCAGAGCAATTGGAAACAAGGTTGGAAAATTTGTGGCTTTAGAAAAGGACTGGGAGACCAGAGTGGATCGGCGTTGTGCTAGAATTCTGATAGAGTTTGATCTAAAGCATGGGTTGTATGAAGAATTGGTGACAAACATGCATGGAAGCCAGTGGAAGCAGTAATTAGATTATTGGAAGATACCTTTTCGATGTTATCGGTGTCGAGAGGTTGGCCACTTGATAAAAGATTGCACAAAAAATTTGAAGGAAAGCCGTTTCAGAAAGGTTTGGATCAAGAAGGCAGGGACGAAGAAGGATGGGAAGGCGGAGTAGGAAGAAATCTCAAAAGGTGGTGCAAGAAGCAGAAGATGAAATAAGAGATGATAAGGTCAAGAAGATTATAGGGGGGTCCGAAGTATTTCAGATAGAAATAGAGCGAGAGAAGAACAATATGTTACCAGAGAAAGTAGCACGAAATGATGGAGAGTATAGTGGACAATAATAGACAAAGGAAGGACCATTAGAAGGTGTCCAGAATGACTTAAAGGAAATAAAGAAGTCAATTGAAGTTCCTCAGGCAACATCCAAGGTGGTGGAGGGATCAAAGGTCAAGGAAGGAAGACACATCAATAGTAGCCCATAAAGGAAGGAGATAGGATAGCTCATCACTAGCGAATCTACTGAACCCTGACATAAAGGATCTTCACCCATGGGATACAAAGGTAACTTCATTCCTAATCCCGTGATTAATGATTTTAATAAATTTGATGCTATACGTAAGAGGGTTTTATCCCCCAAGGAGTTATCAAAGGAAACTCCCTGTAAGGCAGCGATAAAAGAATACAATTTAAGATCTAGGGTTTACAAAAGCACGAGGGAAGAGTGCATATCAACAGGAGGGCTGGCCCCAAATATTGAAATCAAACCTCAATTAGGTAGGAAAATCCTTCTTTAAAAAGCACAGAAGTAAGTGATTTTAGATGTCAAAAAGGGGAGACAAGCAACAATTTCAAGGGTGCTTAGAGATAAATCCCTAGGAGGAACTATAAAATGAAAATCCTCTCCTTAAACGTAAGGGGGATAGGGGTGGTCCCCAAGAAGGTTTCCCTAAAATGACTTTTAGCCATCACGAGTACTACTGTTTTACTATTACAAGAGACGATGACAGAAGGGAGGAAGGCAGAAGAAGCGGTAAAATATTTGATTAAGGATTGGGAGATGACCAATAGTGATGTAGACGGGCATTTAGGAGGAACCCTAATAGCTTGGAGCTCTGCCCTAAAAATGGTGACAATCCAGCGTTTTGGAACAGTTGTGGGAATAGAGTTGGAAGATATTGAAACAAGGAAACATTTTTCAATACTGAATGTTTATGGTCCATTTTATGATAGAAATTTTTTTTGGGAAAGGTTGGAAGCTTCTGGAGCTTTGGACATGCCAAACTTGATTGTAGGAGGTGATCTAAACTTAACCCTATCTAGCAATGAAGTATGGGGAAAAATGCAAGACCTGATTCCTTGGGACCTTACTTCAGTCATCAAGTTTGAGAACAAGGGTTTGATAGATCTAGAACCTTTAAAATTGATGCCCACATGGAGAAACAGGAGGGGAGGAGATCAGGCCGTCTCAAAAAGACTAGACAGATTCCTGGTTTCAGAAAACCTGATAGAGGGAGAGTTGATTTTGAAAGAAACAGTAGAAACATGGGGCAAATCAGACCATTGCCCTATAGTTATGTCCATTCAAACGCCAGAAGTAAAACCTCCTTCTCCTTTCAAGTTCAAACCCCAATGACTTGAAGAGGAGGAATATCGAGAACTCATTTTAGAAGCATGGGAACCCTTGCAGGAATCACACAATCACTCTTACATGCAACAATTCGTGGACAACTTGGATAGGGTCAAAAGGATCTCAAAAGAGTGGGATGAGAAGCTCAGAAGAAGGCCACAAGAGGAATTAAAGAAGATAGAACTTAATATCAAGGATATATTTGAAAATAATAGAGAAGGAGTATTCAGTATAAAAGAGCTAGGAGAGCTAAAAGAAATGGAAGGAAGGAAAGAAGCGCTCCTTTTGCAGGAAAAAAAATGGAGGCTTAAGAGCAGAGCATTGTGGTTAGCAGAAGGGGACCAAAATACTAAATACTTCCACAGATTTGCTTCTCAGAGGAAAAGCATCAACACAATCCATGAGATCAGGACCATCCAAGGCACATGGGCTAAGTCCTTTGAGGAGAAAAATCAGGTAGCAGTGGAACATTTTCGAGGTTTATTTAAAGAACCAGCAGGATGCCCAATAGTTTAAATGTTGGAAGTAATATACCTATTCCCAAGGGACATCATGGAAGAGATGAATGAAGAATTAACCCAAGAGATAACAGAGGAAGATATTAAGCAGGTATTACACTCTTTTCAAAAAGGCAAGAACCCTGGCCTAGATGGGTTCACCCTTGAATTTTTCCTTGGATTTTATGATAAGATTAAGGGGGACATTTTAGCAGTAGTCAAGGAATCTAGAAAAGTAGGGAAGGTGCTAGATAGCATGAATGGTACTTTCATAGCCCTTATTCCAAAAAAAACAGAAGGATGAAGCTTTGGAGGACTTCAGACCTATTTCATGATGTAATATGATTTACAAAATCATAGCAAAGATAATTGCCCAAAGGATCAAACCTATCTTGAGCACGTTTATAATAGAGGAGCAATTTGGTTTCTTGCAAAATAGGCAAATTCTTGACGCAGTCTCCCTTGTACAAGAGGTAATACATACCATCAAGAAGGAGAAGCAGAAAGCATTCACCTTAAAACTGGATCTGTCCAAAGCCTATGACAGAGTGAGTTGGTCCTTCATCTGGCTGATCTTCATAAAAATAGGAATGAACTTGGAAATGGTTGACTAGATAATGGGATGCATCCACTCTACATCCTTTGCAGTACTAATCAACGGATCTCTTTCTGACTTTTTTAGACCTACTAGAGGAATAAGACAGGGGTGCTCGTTGTCCCCCCTTTATATTTCTCCTGGTAGCTAATGCCCTAAGCATGCTAATCCTGAAAGCAAGGAGGGAAGGCAAGATTGAAGGGGTCAAAGTATCAAGGTCAGAGGAGGTCACTCACACCTTGTTTGTGGATGATGTTATGTTGTTTAGGATAGGAGATGAGGAAAACTTGAAGGAATATGCTACTGTGATAGAAAAATACACAAAGGCTACATGAATGCTGATAAATATAGAAAAATCAATGATAGCTCATAATGAGTTCACATAAGATCTAACTCTAAGGTTAAAAGAGATCCTAGCCTATCCTTCCAAAGGTATAAGTGAAGGCTTCAAGTATCTTGGTTTTTTTCTCAAACCCAACAATTATGCTTTCAAAGACTGGATGTGGCTCCATCAAAAGGTGGAAGCTCGAGTCTCATCATGGGCAAATCGATTTTTGTCTAGAGGAGGAATATTGGTCTTGATCAAGGCTATGCTTCAGAGCATTCCTATCTATTGGGCTTCTATAGCCTACATACCCAAAGGAATTTTGACAAAAATCAAGAAAAAGTGTTTTGTTTTTTTATGGACAGCAAGCAAACAAAACAAGGACATTCCTTTGGCCAAATGGACATCCTTAGCACTACCCAAGGAGCTGGGAGGCTGGGGAATCAATAACCTAGCTCTATTTAGCAAAGCTTTGGCAGTTAAGTCCCTCTGGATTCTTGCACAAAACACAGATACCCTGTGGGGGAAAGTATTGTGTTATAAATACTATCCAAACATGGATATGATTAATTGGATAAGAATCCCTAACAAATCCTTCAAAAATGGGTCTGTGGGTTGGAAAACAATGGTGTTAGCTTTTCCACTCATTGGCAATTGGACAGCTTGGGAAATAGGGAATGGGAGAAGTGTAAGGTTAGGATGTGACCCATGGGCAGGAGTAGGAGAGGAATACATGCTACCCCCTTCAGTATTGAATAAGCTCAGTGAGCAGAGGTGCTTTAAACTTGCTTATGTACAATTACAACCTCATAACCAAAGAGGAAGAACAAGGTGGAAGGGAGCAGCTGAGCTACAACTAAAGGGAGATGATGCAGTATGTTGGGGAAATTTTACTAATCTACTGGAAATAAATTTTATAAGCCTTGATGAAGAAACAGAGGATAAACTAATTTGGACAAGGAATGCGATAGATGGGGACTATACAACAAAAAAGGGTTATGAAGTGGCAGTGATGGAGCAGTTTGTAGGCGACAAATTTTGGTGGTGGCAGGGACTATGGATCTCTAACAGTCCTTTGAAAACCATTTTCACATTCTGGCTAGCAATGAACAATAAGCTTCTCACATGGGAAAACTTGAGAAAAAGAGGAATGCAGGGGCCAGGGTTATGTGTTTTGTGCAAAAAAGAAGATGAACTCATTTCCCACCTCTTTGGCACATGTCCATATGCAGGTCAGGTGTGGTCTGAAGCTTCAAGAACACTCTGTCGGGGAAGGATGATCAACATGGAAGGAACGTGGGAGCAGAAAACTAAAGAATGGTGGAACAACAAAGCGGTATGTGAGTTTAGTGCTTTTGTTGTGCTCTTTGTTTACACCATATGGGAGGCTCGAAATAGAGCAATATTCAAGAACTTGTGGATTCCCATTGATATCTCCTCCGCGATGTTGGTGCAGAAAGCCCAAGAACACAGATCAGATCCTAAAAGAGGAAAAACAAGAGTTGTAACAACCCCTGTGATTGATAAAAGTCTCCCATGGGCTTTCTTTGATGGTGCTAGTTAAGGAGATCCCCCCATTGGAGGGGATGGAGGGGTAATCTTCATAAATGAAACCAACAAAATTACATTCAAATTGAGGCTGGGCAGAGCAACTAATAGCAAAGCTGAGTTACCAGCGTTATGGACTACTCTCAAGATAGCGAAGGACAAACAGATAGCAAAGATGCACATCTATGGGGACTCCAAGACAGTCATAGAGTGGGCTCAAGGAAGAAACAACATTAGAGCTCCTCATCTGCAAAATTTGCTAAAAGCAATATGAGATGTACATCCTTCCTTTGAAGTCATTCTTTATGATCACATTTACAGAGAATTCAACACTGAGGCTGATATGTTGTCCAAACAGGTGTTAGCTATTCAACCAGGGTTCATAGAAGGTGAGGCTTTAGGAGAGGGAGAAACACTGTTGTTCTACATACCGCTATGATGCAAAAATTCCCAGAGCCTGCATTTTGATCAGGAGACAGAGATAGCGCCCATTCAGATCAGACTCTTGTTTTGGAAAAAGCAGCAGACCCAGAAAGCCAGACTGAGACAATATCAATACTCAGGTTGAAAGAAAAATTGTGAAGCTTTTGTATGTTGATCAGAATTGATGACATTACCAGTTGGTTAGGCGGTGAAATGCTGTACGCTTTGTAAGCAATACTAGAATTGTATATGTAGCCCAGAGCCTGCATTTTGATCAGGAGACAGAGATAGCGCACATTCAGATCAGACTCTTGTTTTGGAAAAAGCAGCAGACCCAGAAAGCCAGACTGAGACAATATCAATACTCAGGTTGAAAGAAAAATTGTGAAACTTTTGTATGTTGATCAGAATTGATGACATTACCAGCCGGTTAGGCGGTGAAATGCTGTACGCTTTGTAAGCAATACTAGAATTGTATATGTAGACCTCATAATCAATATAATTAGCTACAAGGATATGTATGCATGTCACTTTTTAATTAATGTATAAGTTAATTAAGTTAATTTGTAAACAATAAAATAAGTTAATGTATACTAACTTACATCACATAGTTAAAAGTAGCAACCATATAAATTTTAAAGAAATAGTAATAAGCAAAACAATATAAAAAAAATAAAATAAAATGTAAAATGATATAAAAAACTAAAAAACTAAAAACCTAAAAATTCTTAAAAAAATTACTAAGTAAAACACACTTAAATAGTTAAATTATTTATTTAATATGGTAGATTGGAATGAAAAAATAAAAATAAAATTATTTATTTAATATCGTAGATTGGGATGAAAAAATAAAAACAAAATTTATGGAGAAACATTTAAAAGTAAAACAATATTAAATGGTTAAAATAATTTTAAGTGACAAATAGATAAAATAATGTAAGTTAATAAAGTTATAATGTAAAAAAATATAAAATTGTTAAAGGTATATAGATCTTCAAAGTTAAATAGGTGAGAATAGGTCAATGACCATAAGCAATTTTAAGGTAAAGTGATAAGCTCCATTGATTTTAGTTATAATGCTTTCTAGCATTTGTTGCAATGATTTATGTGAATCCATAAAATGATTTCAATCAAAGTTACATTGATTTCAATGAATTGAAGTCAAAATATATCATAAATCATTGAAAAATAACAATTTTTAGCCATCCATAAGTATATGGGACAAAATAAAAATAGTTAAAAATACTTAATAATGTAAACACAATAAATGACCACACCTTGAATTCATGTGTATTTTAATATAATAAATTTAGTTTAAAAAATATAATGTGCATTTTAGATTTCATTAGATTTAAGTTACATTGAAATTTATTATTTGTTGCATTGATATCAGTGATTTCTCTCTTTAAATCATTGATATCAATGCAACATACAATACAATTCATTGTAACTTAAACCTAATATCGAAGGGTGGAATCACTACAATCCAATACAATTTGAATGCATTGGCATAATATGATTTAATGTAATCCAAAGCAAATTGGTTGCATTGATTTCAATGACTCCACTATAATATTATATTTAAGTTACAATGAAAATCCAAATAAATATGATTTCACTTAGATTGTATTCATATAAGTGACTCCACACTCTGGTATTAGGTTTAATTTACAATGAATTTTATTGTTTGTTTTATTGATACCAAAGATTTAAAGAGAGGAATTATTGATATCAATGCAACAATTAGTAAAATTCATTGTGGAGTCACTACTAATTCTATTAAATTGTGGATTTGTATCCATAGTAGAAAGGTGCTCTACAACCTAGTATAGAGAAGATGTTGTGAGGTAAAGGTAAATTTATGTAAAATGACATATTTTAATAATAAAAAATAATATTAAAATAAATTAAAAAAATGAAAACATGTAGATTTACATATGTTTTAATGAAAATTATATATATATGCTAATTTAATCATCATGATTATTTTTGAGGTGTAATTTTTTTTGGATATGTAAAAAATTAAAATAATTTTTTTTTTGCATCTTGAGAAATTGGATCCTTGTTGGTGTTTGATAGATTTGGGTTATGCAATTAAGTTGTAAAATAATAAAATAAGTTAATGTATACCTAATTTACATTACATATAGTTAAAAGTAATAACTTCAACATAAATTTTAAATAAATAGTAATAAGTAAAACAATATAAAAAATAAAATAATAGAAAAAAAGGGTTAAAAACTAAAAACTTTGTAAAATATTAAGTAAAATTGTTTTAAATGTTAAATAATTTATCTAATGGGGTAGATTGGGATGAAAAAGTAAAAGAAAAACAATGTAGAGGAATTTAAAAGTAAAACACTATTAAATATTTGAAATTATAAAGTTAAAATAATGTTAAGTGACAAATAGATAAAATAATATAAATTAATAAAATTGTAATGTAAAAGATATAAAATTGTTAAAGGTATATAGATCATCAAAGTTAAATAGGTGAGAATAGGACAATGACTATAAACAATTTATAGGTGATAAGCTACATTAGTTTTAGTGATTATTTTCTTTAATATAAGTTTAGTTATAGTGCTTTCTAGCATTTGTTGCATTTATTTATGTGAATCCATAATGGATTTTATTCTAAGTTGCATTGATTTCAATTTCAATGAATTTAAGTCAAAATAGGTCACCCCTCATTGAAAAATAACAAAATTTGTCACCCCTACATTTGCAGGACAAAATAAAATAGTTAAAATACTTAATAATACATGCAAAATAAAGGGTCCAACTCGAATTCATGTGTGTTTTAATATAATAAATTTAGTTTTAAAAATATAATTTGTTTTAGATTTCATTAGGTTTAAGTCACAATGAAAATGTTTTCTGCATTGACATCGATGATTCATCTCTTTAAATCATTGATATTAATGCAACAAACAATAAAATTCATTGTAACTTAAACTTAATATCAAAGAGTGGAATCACTACTAATTCAAAACAATTTGAATGCATTGGCATAACATGATGTAATGTGACAACATCATTGTTAATCTAAAGCAATTTGACTCCATTGATTTTAGTGACTCCACTCTAATATTATATTTAAGTTACAATGAAAATCCAAAAATATGATTTCATTTAGATTGTATTCATATTAGTGACTCCACTATTTGATATTAGGTTTAAATTACATTGAATTTTATTCTTTGTTGCATTGATAGAGAAATCAATGATTTAAATATAGAAATCATTGATATCAATGCCACAATTGGTAAAATTCACTGTAACTTAAACCTAATATAAAAGAGTGGATTCACTACTAATTGCATGTGTATAGGGAAGATGTTGTCAGGTAACATTATGTAACATGACTTATTTTAATAATAAAAAATAATATTAAAATAAATGAAAACATGTAAGATTAAAAAAAATTACATATGTTTTAATGAAAATAACACACACACACATTATGCTAATTTAATCACCATGATTACTAATGAGGTGTAAT
Source organism: Pseudotsuga menziesii (assembly GCA_001517045.1). NCBI lineage: Eukaryota > Viridiplantae > Streptophyta > Pinopsida > Pinales > Pinaceae > Pseudotsuga > Pseudotsuga menziesii. Next base: position 323,811 of record LPNX010141776.1, read on the forward strand.
TTTTTTTGGATAAGTAAAATTTTAAGATGAAAAAGATTTACACCTCAAAAAATTGGATCTGGGTTTAAGATGGATCTATGTCGGTCTAAAACATTTTGAATGCATTGAGATAACATGACATAACTGACAACATGAGTGAAAATCCAAAGCAACTTGATTGCATTGATTTCAGTGACTACTCTCTAATATTAGGTTACAATGCATATTACATTTTGTTGCATTGATATTAGTGATTCATCTCTTTGAATAATTGATATCAATATTACAACAAAAATAAAATTCACTATATAACTTAAACCTAATAACAGAAAATGAGGTCATTGTTAATCCAAGTGAAATCAAATTTCTTTGTATTTTCAAGGTACTTGAATTATTTTGTTGTTTGTTGCATTGATAGTGGTGATTCCTCTCTTTAAATCGTCGATATCAATGCAACGAACACTAAAGATTTAAAAATATTTAAGTCGACAAGGATATAGATAGAATAAAAATATAATATGATATTAGTGATTCCTGTGTTTGAATCACTGATATCAACACAATAACAATAAAATTTATTGAAATCACTGATATCACTATGTCATCCTAATATTAGAGATTGGAGTCACTAATAATCCAAGTTGTGGATGAGAGTGCATCAACTTGTGTTATGGCTTTGTCTTGTCAAAAAGACGTTGGTTCCCTAGAACTTGCTCCATCACCTACGTTACTTTCTTTCTTTCTTGTCTAGTTAGGAGCAAAAACTGTTTGTGTAGAAGTGGAAGTGGTTGATGCCCCAATCAATTGAAACCTTTTGTTATGACGAATTTGGACGTATGCAATGGCCACCATTGTATTGCCAATTTTTTGAGAGTTATGTTTTCCTCATGAAGGAAATTTTTTCACCATTGATCAGTTATCATTCATTGCGACTAACCCTAATGCAACTCTAGGATCAAATGTTCCATCACTAGTAGAAAAGTGAGATATGTGACTAAAAAACAACTAAAAATTGCATATAAATGACTAAATTTAGCCACGTGACTACTAGTCATTTATTTCCAGTCACTTATAATGCGACTAAATATGTGACTAATTTTTTTAGTCATTTGAGTCAGTTTGGCGTATATTTAGTCGTTGCTTTAGTCATTAATTGTTGTTAATTGGTCATTTGTTTAGTCACTGGTCATTGTTAATTGGTCATTTATTTAGTCATTGATTGTTGTTAATTGGTCATTTATTTAGTCATTGAGTGTGGCTAGCTGGTCATTTATTTAGTAATTGATTATTGTTAGTTGACTCTTTATTTAGTCATTGATTGTTGTTAACTAGTCATTTAATTAGTCATTGATTTCTATAGATAAAGCACGGAGAAATCGAACCACCAACATCTTGCCTGTAAGGCATGTGCTCTTCCATTGAGCTATCACCCTTAAATAGAATATATTACATAATTATACATCAATGATTTCAAGGTAGAAAATTCAAGCATGAATGATTTCAGGTTTGAATATTTCCTTAAATCCTCTCTCCGCTACTATATTTAAGAATGTTTGTACCCTAAATTCTCAAATGACACCATAATGATTCTAGTTTTGAGCTTTCAATTAGAGGTCATGCCTTAATATGGAGAATACTAGTTTAATTTGTGGAGGTTCCAATATGTTTTCCCTATTTGGATAGATAGGATCACCTATTGATCACTAAGTCAATATTCAAATCATTGGAAAAATAATAAGGAAATATGTTGTTGATCACTTTTGGAATTTGTAGGCCTTAAGAAAGATCACAAGATGAGACCTACAAAAGTTTCTAGCTACAACAGTTGCCTCCTTTCTGTGGAAGGGACTATCGTTTCATTTCAATAGTGTTTGCTTTCATGTCGCCCTCTATCAGTTGACCTACCATCTTGTAAAAAGCAAATTCAGGTAAGATGCTAGAGATTTTTTCTATCAATCAAACTTTAAGCAAGGTATCTATTTCCAAATAAGCTTATGAGGGCAGTAAAGATGGCACTTTCCCACATTAATACACATCTAACTAATCTTAACAACATCTAATGGATTCTAATACTAGACTGAAATTACAATACATATACCTCCTCTTAACTTCCCCAACTATGGGAAGAAATGATCGTTCGACATTAGATGCATTTTCTGCGCTTGTTTTAAAAAATGGAATCCCCAATTTATTTGCAAAAGACTGCAATATCCAAAAGCATCAGTAAAGAGATTAAAAAATTATTCAACTAGATTTGAGCATGACCAATTCTAAACATTCAAATAATTATGGAATAAGCACAATAACGATTTAAGGAGAAAAAAATGAAAAAAATCAATAACCTCAATCAATAAAAGGAAATGGAAGGAAACAAATAAGTTTCTTAGTATTGATGGTATAGGTGAATATATTAACAATGCTTTCCAATTATTTCTCATATCTCAGGGCATCTCTTGTCAAAGAATCGTTGCTTACCCTTTGCAACAAAAAGGAGTAGCATAAAAGAAAAATGGGGCAGAGAACTGTTCTTGTCCATATTACTTTCATTCCACCAAAAGTCCCAACCATGAACTAAACCTCCTTTGCACCTATGTATCCAGAAAGACTTATTATTTTTCAATGTAAGTAGTAAACCAAAATCCCATTGAACATGGCCCATCCTTGCCCCATTTCAAATCTATCATCCTATCCCATCCATAGTCAATTATCTAGTGAACAAAAGTGCTCCATTTTAGCAATTTACTCTTCCTTGTCTAGGTATTAACAACCTAAATACAAAATCTCCCTGATTTTCTACAAACCTTGGCGCCTTCCTTCAAACCTTCATTATTTTTTATTAATTAATCTAAATAAAGTAAAAACAAAAATTTATGTTGTATGGCATATTACTGTAAATTTTTGTTCATTATATAGAGCCCTATTTGGAATTTTTAGTGCAGATGGAGTTCCACATTATGGTTAATTGCAAGTCTACATGTCAATAATTTTAGCTGAATTTCAAATCTCAAAAGCCCAAATTTTGGTTATGTTTGGCATCTAGAACTCCCTTGGTATTATTTGACCTCGCAGACTATTCAAAATTAGTAAAATTATCTCACATTAATAAAAATATAAAAAAATGTTGGTGCATGCAAAGCTAAGAACACTGCAATGTGAAACATTTATCATTTTTATATTTCTGCCTATGAGTGTGCATTTGAGAGAGAAATACAGCATTGCCAACATGAACATAATGAAGGGGAAAACATAGAAATGGAAATACTTTATTTTTCTTCTCTAATCCACCAATAAATCGATCAATGGTAGCCTCAAAGTGATCCATAGTTATCTGCTTCTCATTATGCCTTGTAGCCATAAGAGATGCTTCATTACAAACATTCTGAATATCATCACCAACAAACCCATGAGTTAATGCAAACAAATGCTGACAATAAAAGGTCGGTACTTGATTGAGCTTTACCCATGAGTTTGTGCAAACAAATGCTGAGAATAAAAGGTCGGTACTTGATTGAGTTAGTTTTTGTAAGTCTAACAAAAATATTTGTTCCCTTCCATTTAAATCTGGTTTCTCAATGGAATTTGGCGGTCAAATCAGCTAGGTCTGAGAGGTGCTTTATCCAGTATATCAGGACGGTTGGTCCCTTCAAGAACTACTACCCTAGGCTATTGTTCAAAATCCATCCATGTATTCAAGTAATTAATTGAGTGTTCTCCCCCTTTCAATTGCATCTATTTCATCAATAAAGACAATACTAGGTGAATATCGTCTTGCTCGAGTAAAAAAATTTCTTACCCGAGAAGGCCCAATGCCAACAAACATTTCCATGAAATCGGAACCACATAATGAAAGAAAGGGGATTGAAGATTCACCGACCACAACCTTTGTAAGAAGTGTTTTATCAGTGCCAGGAGGACCTATTAAGAGTGCCTCAGATTCACCGACCACAACCTTTGTAAGAAGTGTTTTATCAGTGTCAGGAGGACCTATTAAGAGTGCCTCTTTAGGGATCTTGACACCTACTTCCTCATACTTTTTTGGATTCTTTAAGAAGTGAAAAAACTCTATAATTTATTACTTAGCTTCGTCACACCCATCAACATTTTTGAATAACACCTAGCACAAAAATGAAAATTGCTAGAAAGTGAAATTTGTTTAGATGAAACAAACAAATTGCATATGATCCGATTATTTATTTAGAGATATGAAAAAATGGCAGAAAGATGTTAAAACATGAGAAAAGCATAACATCAATGCCAAAATATTAGCTTCTGCAAATTGAGGTTAATCGAAGTTAAGAGTTAGAAAGCCACATGACAACACTATATCATTATGAAAATCAGTGTAAAAAAATTGGCAAAGGAACAGGTAAAGACTTCCATTGCACCAATTACAGCAAGGGATGTGCCCAAATATATAGAAAAGGGAAAGGAAAAATGAAGAAGAAATCAAATAAATTAAACAAACTGGTAGCTACATCTTGTGAGGTTGTTTTTGCCATAAACTTTCATTGCAAACAAATAGAAAAAAATGAATAAAAAATAGCAAATTTCCCAGCAGTTTTGTTGAATGTAGAGGTCACTAACACTCTTCTGAAACCTCCACAAAAAATGCTCCAGTTGCAAAGTCACACCTCCAACTGATTACGACTTTCGAAATTTTAGAAACACTTGTACTCAAAATAGATTAAGTATTTCCCAATATCCATGACATAGCTCAGACTAAAACATTGATATCAATTAACTTTTTGGTCAGTTCAATAAATTTGAACTAACCAGTTTCAAGGTGAATATTGCTGAGGGGTCATGGGTAAAAGTCCAGTAGAGTTCCTCTGAGTAAGCAGTACATGTTGTACTTCGGTAAATCAAGCAAATACTCCTTGTTATACAAGCAAATACTTCGACAAGTAAAGGTAATCAAGAAAATACTCCTTATTATACAATACCTTTTCACTTAACACAATATAAAAATACACTTCTCATGATGATTTATGACAGGTTTCACTTAACATGATGAAAAAGATGACTTTCATGATGGATGAAGAAGAATTCAATGCACTTTGAACATTGCATACACAGATTTAGTTATGACTCTAAAAAAAGTAAGAGACATCTCCTAAGAATTTTTAGAGATAAAACATATTGTCTCATAAGAAGTTTCATTCTCATGACAACATCCAGGCTCTAGAGTCTGATATCAGTCCAAGAAACAATGACCCAGGAAGATAGGAAAATAATTTCCACCAGAAAAATCACAGCCTCTCTACACAAATTTTCCTTTTCAAATTACACTTAATTCATAACAGCTTACCATGACTTCTGTTGGAGTTGGAAATGAACAAATTCTGGCCATTGTAAAATCATCAATGGGGAAAATTAATAAAACTAATAACTGCATTTAATACCTGGAAAACAAGTGTGGAAATAAAATATAACCTATTTTTCAAGGGAATGCACTCACATACGATAATATAAGATAATTTTATTAATGTACACAGTCAACCAAAATAGTAGGTCACGGGGAATAGAAAATTCCATGAGTCCCATACAAAATGTGATATTTCCAAGGCTACTCCTGAATGGTAAAAAGTAAAAGCATACAATGAAAATGAAAGAATTGGGTGTAGGATAGTAGATATGAATATGAAACTAAAAAAGTGAGATATATGAGACTAAAAAAGCGAGATCTAAATGTGCATTACCTGCGGGAAAAGGGGACTATTGACCAGTCCTGTCCACATCTCACATTTTAATGAGAATGAGGTAATTTGTTGAGTTACACATATGTCGACTCTTCTTCTGGTGTCAATTTCTTGGAAGATGGAATTCGGCTATGATATTTTTTTTTTGGTGGAAGGTGAAGCTTAAGATTGGGCTGTGTCTTATGGCTCTCCATGACATTAGAAGTTAGAACAACCATTACTGAGGCTGATTTCTCTCTCTCTTATATTCCTGGCCAATTATTGTTCTTTTCTTTCAACAATCCTGGCTTTTTCCATGACCAATCATTCATTAATGAGATAAATATAGTATAAATAAATCAAGCAGTGCCATGCTTGCTTTCTTCCATCAATTTCCACACGACTAAGGAAGGGGAAACTTAAACATTAGCTCACCTAGTATCGCCGCTCTTCATGTTCTTAATCACATTCTATGATTAGTTATAAACTTATAATAGGGTACAATCTCAATGGCACATTGATTCTATCTAATATTGCAAATAATGGCAATAGAACTTACCATCATTTCTCATTGTCATTGCCCTCAACTTGTTCATTGCATAAGTAAGACGAGCCCGTGGAAAAACACTTTTTCGTTGAAATGTAGGGCTTTATGGCTGAGCATGTTTCATATTTTTTTGACATTTTGTGCTTTAATGATGTTTAATCTTTAAAAATGTTCCTTGTAAGCAACTCCATTTTCTAGAATATTTTAATCTTTACAACTCTTTCATCTTGTTTTGTCTTTTTTAAAATCCTTCCAATTTTTTTTGTTTTGATCAGAAAAATAAATTCCCCTCACCCTCTCTCACACAATACAATTGGCAAAGTGGCAACACAATTGTTATCTGCACCCTGGACTTCAAGTTCCACCTCCAATAGAGCTATCCTAAAAGATGTGGCAGAGTCTCTGCTTGTTAATGGGAGATACAAAACACTTTTCAATTGGAAAAGTGATTTATGTAAGCATTATAACATCAACAAGCTAAAACACAATTTCCACAAAATGGTCAAATTATCTAATTTCCAACAAGGGAGGTTTACAAGAAAGACCCTCTCCACAATAAACACAAGTTCATGCATGCACACAAGATTGCAAAGAAGTAACTTGCAACAATTACTATGTTCAAATGAAGTTACCCAAGAAATGAGAGGGACACCCTTTTTGGAAGCCGAAACTTGGGCAAGGAAAGGCCTCGCCTGGGATCTATACTCCCCATTAAAATAAACGACTTATCTTAAAACACAAAACGTCATGACAACTCATTCATTTATTAATCTAGACTTACAAGCTAAGTTACCAGGAAAATTGGGTACAGGTACGGGGACAGGTATGGATACGGGGACGCCACTTTTTGAAAAAAGGTACTTGGGTACGTCGGGGGTACTGTATATATATATGTCATAGTCACATCATACATCCATATAGATTTCTTCATAAATTATGAATCATGATTCATAATTATAAATTCGATGATTATTTGAACAGTGAAGATTCAGATTGAAAATTTGAAACATAAAATTTGATAAATCATAGACTTAGTAGATATCAATTAGAAGACTGGAAGTTACATAAAATTTGATAAATCATTGTACCAGGCAGTTGTAACATAGAATCAAACTCAGACATGAAAGTACACTTGAAATCTTATTTTAAACACCTATTTGTACTGTTGTTACAAGCAATAAAAATTGAAAATTGCCAAATATATTCCTACGTTGATGTGAGTGTATTTCTCAATATTAAATACTTATGTATATTTTTTATGTGCACATTTGGAAGTCAAATTATGTTCCATGAGTGCTGAACATGAAACCATAAAAACATTCATTGTAAATCAATGTAAAATCAATCTACTAGATTTGTAGTCGGCCGTACCCCCGGAGTACCCAAACGTGGGGTACGAAGTACCCAAACACGGGGTACGACATACCATTTCGCTTATAAGTACCTTTTTTTTTATAACGGAGTCTTGGGTACATGGACCCAATATGAGGTACAGCAGGGTACGGCAAGAGATGTACCCTACGAGTACCCAAGTACCCGGTACAGGTACGAGTGCCCTACCCTCGGGTACAGGTATCCTGGCAACTTAGCTTACAAGTAGTTATTGAAATGGAAACAAGACTTGAATACAACAAAAGCACACGATATGATCATCTTGAAATTTTTTATAGAGGACATGAATTGTTATACCTTAGGCTCACTCTGTGATGTTAAAACTATGTATAAAAGGTCAAACGGATATGATCCAATAGTTGTTGCGTATCCTGCTAGCCCCTCACTCACATAAGAAAACTATAGACTTAATCGAGCATGGTACTCCTCAATACAAAAGTGTCAATATAAAGTGGGAGTCCTCAGGCTACTCCTATAGAATGCAAAAGTAGAGCAAATCTAGTCTATAAAAACTAAGCTCAACACTATAGAGCTTGAGCTATACTGCATTGCATTATAGAGAAAGGAAGTGTATTTGCACTCTCATGTGACCATCAAGTTCCACCAATAGGAAATGAATCATAACCATAACAAAGCTAACCTAAGTATTCAAGTCGCATTAATTCACCAAGATAACCTAAGTATCAGTTGCAACAATGAAGTCTAGAAGTAAAAATAAGCTTGAAAAAATGTTGTTGGGTTATATAGTAGGATACAAAAATCTTGCTACTGTTCTAGATCATAAACGTTATAATGTGACTTTTCAGAAGCCTGTAATCTAATCCCTTTGAATCAAACATGATTCTTGTCTCTTTGACTTTGTCATCATAAAAAAATAAGAATACCTCAAGTTGTATGGAATTAAAACAATGATTAAAGATTCATCAACAATCATTTTCAAACTTACTTGTTAAGTTCTCAATGTTTTCAAGTATCTATTCCCTGGGATAAAAAAATCAAAATAAAGGATTTTAGAGTTGTATAAAGAGCACAAAAAACTACCTCCCAATAGAAATTAGTCCTATGAAGATGGGTTTGCAGTTGTTCATAAAATCCTCCACAAGAAAACTACTTATACTGGATGGAGCAAAAAGGATTTTGACACGACTTCAAGGGATCCATAGTTGGTTGCTTTACATAAGTCTCATGATATTTTTGAGGACCCGTTTGGCTTGTAAATTCCCAATCCATGATTGGAAACCAAAAACCACGATGTTGTTTGTGGAGCATGATCTTCCAGATTCAAAGATTTTATTGTTCAAGAGTGTTTGTACCCCAGTTTTACAATACACTCGTCCCTACAGGAGGGTGCGGGGGGACATTGTCCCCCCACGGGGATCCGGGGGCGAAGCTCTCGAAAGATTTTTTTTGGGATGTTTGTTGGACAACTGTTCACGAACCCATGGTATTGGGTGAACCTTGGTATTTTCCCATGGTAATTCCCCTATAAAAGGAAAGCATTGTAATACGACTATGTATTGTATTGTAGCATTGTAAAACAATCTTTGTGATTTTGTGCGAGAGACTATGAGAGAGTGAAGATGAAGTATAGCGGGGTTGCTGCAGGTTGTATCCATTTATTTTGATGGATAGTATAATAAGAATAGTCTAAAAATTTCTGTGTGGACGTAGCCCATCTTGGGTGAACCACGTTCTATCTGTGTCTCTCTTGTAATGTATTTTAATATTTGCATCTTGCTTATTGTTATCGCTCTGCGATTATGTTTTTCTAACAACTGGTATCAGAGCCAAAAGGTCTATTTGGCTGGTAACCTCATAGAAAAGAAGGGTTCCTAGTACGAGTGGGAGAAATGGCAGAAGAAGGAAAGTTTAGGGTCGAGAAATTTAATGGCCAAAATTACTAGTTATGGAAGATGCAAATGGAGGACTATCTATACCAGAAGGATCTATACCTACCGTTGGGTGGAAAACAAAATATTTAGCGACTATGAAGGGTGAAGAATGGGAGGTTCTTGACAGAAAGGAACTGAGAACAATGCGACTGTGCATGGCTTCATCAGTGGCTTTCAATATCTCAAAATAAAAGACAACAGAGGGTGTGATGAGCGCATTGGCTAAGCTCTATGAAAAAACCTCGACTTCCAACAAGGTATTTTTAATGAAGCGTTTATTTAATGTGAAGATGTCAAAAGGTGGATATGTTACTAACCATTTAAATGAATTTAATACTCTTACTAGTCAGCTAAGTTCTGTAAAAGAGAACTTTGAAGATGAGGTTAGGGATCTTCTAATCTTGTGCTCATTGCCAAAAAGTTGGAACAACTTGGTCATGGTTGTAAGTAAATTTGTCCTTGGTTTAGGCACTTTGAAATTTGATGATGTTGTAGGTGTTATTCTTAGTGAGGAAATGCGAAGAAAAAGCACATGTGAGACATCAGGTAATGTATTGAACATGGAAACCAGAGGAAGACAAAGGGAGAGAGGAAGGAGCCCGGGTAATCGCAACAAGTCTATAAAGGGTAAATCCAAGTCCATATTTGGAAAGATAGAGTGCTGGAATTGTGGTAAGAGAGGACATTTGAAGAAAGACTGCATAACTCCAAAGAAGAAAGGAGATAGGCAACATGAGACTACTTAGGAAGAAGTAATGTAGTAGGTGATGTGTTACAAGATGTTTTGATTCTTGAATTAGATAATACTAGTGATTATTGGGTAGTAGATTCAGGGGCTTTATGTTATGCTACACCCCATAGGAAATTCTTTCATGATTATGTTCCAAGTGATTTTGGACATGTTTAATTGGGGAATGATGAACCATGTAAAATTGTTGGAATGGGTAAGGTATGAATTAAGTTAAATAATGGAAATGAATGGATGCTAAAATATGTAAGGCATATTCCTTCTATGAAAATAAATCTGATCTCAATAGGGTAGTTGGAAGACAACAATAGTTTGTCTATGTTTGGAAAAACGTGGTGGAAGATCACTAAAGGAGCATTGGTAATGACAAAATGAGATAGGATAGGTATGTTGTATTTATGTCCTCATAATACTGATTATTCTATCTCTGTAGCTTCCATAGAAACAAGTGCAACATTGTGGCATCATAGGATTGGCCACATTAGTGAGAAGGGGATGCAGATTCTCCACTCAAGGAAATTGCTTCCAGATCTGAAGCATGTAAGTTTGGAATTCTGTGAGAACTATGTTTATGGAAAACAAAAGAGAGTTATATTTTTCAGGGTTGGGAAACATAAGAAGAGTGAAAATTTAGAGCTTTTGCATACATATGTATGGGGATCGACTTAGGTACAATCTCTCGGTGGCTCTCGTTATTATGTTACTTTTATTGATGATACGATTAGAAAAAATTGGGTTTATTGCATAGACAGAAATCTGATGCATTTGCTACTTTTAAGATGTGGAACGCTTTGGTTGAGAATGAGACATGGAAAATGTTGAAATATCTCAGATATGATAATGGAGGTGAATACTACAACAAGGAGTTTGATAGTTACTATTCATACCATGGGATCCGTAGAGAGAAGACAGTCCCAGGAACACCACAAGAAAATGGTGTATGAGAAATGATGAACAGAATGATCACGAAGCATGCAAGGTGTATGAGATTGCATGCAGGGTTACCCTTACAATTTTGGGCTGATGTTGTAGATACTTCTCTTTATTTAATAAATATAGGGTCTTCAAGTGCTTTGGATGGTGGAATTCCAAAGGAGGCATGGACAGGTAAAAAGGTAAACTACTCATTTCTCAAAACTTTTGGCTGTGAAGCATTTTTCCATATTGATAAAGAAAATAGAACAAAGCTTGACTCTAAATCCAAGAAATGTACCTTTATTGGATACGAGGTTGATGATTTTGGTTATCGCTTATGGGATTACGAAAATCACAAAATAATTAGAAGTAGAAATGTAGTATTCAATGAAAATGTTATGTACAAAGATTAGTTGCAGGGAAAGAAAGACAAAAAGGAAAACACAGAGTAGAAAGTGTTGGATGAAATAAAAGAAAATGAAGTTCCAAAGGCACCAAAAAATTGAGAGTAGTAAGAGGTACCTCAAACTCCTGCAAATGTAAGAATATATACCAGGTTAAGTAGACCCCCTGAACGATTCTCTCCTTCACTGAATTATTTATTAATGACTAATTCTAGTAAACCAAAATGTTATGAAGAGGCAATGCAGGTAGAAACTAGAAAGAAGTGGGAGCAAGGCATGGATGAGTAGATGGACTCATTGGTAAGAAACTATACTAGGGATTTGGTTGAGTTTCCTCCAGAAAAGATATCACTACAGAATAAATGGGTTTACAGGTTGAAGGAAGGAGGAGGCAAGAGGCGGTATATGGATAGACTTGTGGTAAAGGGGTTTGCACAAAAGAAAGGTATAGATTTTGATGAAATATTTTCCCCTATTGTTAAAATGACTTCAATTATGACTATTTTAAGTCTAGTCGCGGTAGAAGATTTGCATCTTGAACAGTTAGATGTAAAAACAACCTTTCTCCATGGGGATTTGGAGGAAGAGATTTATATGCAGCAGCCACAAGGGTATNGGGCATGGTTATAGTAGATGCCATTCTAACCACTGTGTTTATTTCAAGAGGCTAGATAATAGAAGATATATTATCTTGTTATTGTATGTGGATGACACGATTTTTGTAAGGTCTAACATGCAGGATATAAATGTGCTCAAAAGGAAACTAACTAATCATTTGTGATGAAGGTTTTGGGTGCTACAAAGTAAATCCTTGGTATGAAAATAACAAGAGACAAAAAAAATCGTAAATTGACATTATCTCAAGGTGAGTACATAGAAAAGATGTTAGAGAGGTTTAGAATGTAGAATGAAAAACTAGTTAGTACACCTTTTCCCATCCATTTCAAACTAAGTAAGGAGATGTAACCAAAGACACAGGAAGAGATAGAATGCACATCCAAGGTTCCCTATTAATCAGTAATTGGAAGCTTGATGTATGCCATGGTGTGCACAAGACCAGATATTGCACATGTAGTGGGAGTTGTGAGCAGATATATGAACAATCCAGGTAAAGAGCATTGGAAAACAGTACATTGGATTCTCAATTATTTGAGAGGTACCACTTCTCATGCATTATGTTTTGGAGGTTCAGACACTGTTCTACAGGTATATGTTGATGCAAATATGGTAGGTGATAAAGACAACATGAGGAACACCACAGGCTATGTCTTTACTGTGGGTGGAACAATAGTAAGTTGGATTTTGAAACTGCAAAAGGTTGTTGCACTTTCAACAACGGAAGCAGAGTATGTTATTGCTACAGAGGCTAGTAAAGAGATGATTTGGTTGCAGAGGTTCATAGAGGAATTGGGTAAGAATTAGGAGAATAGCAGGTTGTGCAGTGACAACCAGAGTGCCATTCATCTTGCAAAGAAATCATCCTTTCATTCAAAGACTAAACATATACAACTCAAGTACCATTTCATAAGATCTGTTCTGGAAGATGAACTATTAAAATTGAAAAAGATACATACTAGCTAGAATCCTGCAGACATGTTGACAAAGGTAGTAACCAGAGATAAACTGAGTTCCTGCTCGGTTTCAGTTGGCCTTCAAGCATGAAGGTGAAGAAGATAAATTTTCCAAGTCCAAAGTTCAAAGCATAGTCCAGTAAGTGCAACAACGGTGGAGTTGTTGTGATCAATCTCCAAGTGGGAGATTGTTGGTTGTGGAGCCTGATCTTCTAAATTTAGAGATGTTATTGTTCATCCATGTTTGTAACCCATTTTTACTATACACACATCCCAACAGGGGGGTGCGAGGGCCTGCGGGCACTCGACGGGAGTTCGGGGGCGAAGCCTTTGAAATAATTTTTTCGGGATGTTTGTTGGCCAACAGTTTACGGACCCATGGTAATTCCCCTATAAAAGGAAAGCATTGTAATACGACCGTGTATTGTATTATAGCATTGTAAAACAATCTCTGTGATTGTGTGAGAGAGATTGTGAGAGAGTGAAGAGGAAGTGTGGCGGGGTTGCTGCAGGTTGTATCCCTTTATTTTGTTGGATGGTATAATAACAAATGACTGACAATTTTTGTGTGATATAGCCCATCTTGAGTGAACCACGTTATATATCTATCTCTCTTGTAATGTATTTTAATATTTGCATCTTGTTTATTGTAATTGCTCTGTGATTCTATTTTTCTAACACACAAACATGTGCATTTGTTGGACAATAGTCTGTAAACAAAGTAGCAGATTCATTGCCACTGGAAATAATTCAAATTGATAACATCAAAACAAGCTACAACAAAACAAGTTAACTAATAGGTCATTGTAAGCCTTAAGGTTATTTCTTTGTAATCCACAACATATCGAGTGGGAAAACATCTAGATAAGCACATTGTCTTATATTAAAACCAATACATCCATTTTCATCTGTCAGACTATCAAAACCATGAAAATAAGGGTAATTTTATAATACCTGGGCATTCAACCAATTCCTTACTGAAACCATACCTGCAGTATAAAGAATAAACTAATAAAGAAAAGATTGCTCATCTATGCATCACCCACATTGTAGAAAATCAAGAACATGCTTACAATCCCAACAACGAAAAATTATGAGAATGTTGCACCCTATGTACTCACACCTATATTGCTCACGATATCATAATAAGCAATCACAAGGATCTAAACAAAGAAAGTTATCCAAAACTTGCTAGATTCACTTCAATGCAACTCATTTACTGCATCTAGTAGCTTACTCTTAGTTGATTGACTTTAATGCAACTCATCTATTGCATCTAGTTGTTTAATAGAAATAATCAATTGACTTCACTGCAACTCATTTGCTATGCATTTAGCAGTTAACACTATTGCCTAAGCATTTGTGCTTATATTTTGTTTGGTAGCATGAATTCTTCCAAACCTTAGTTTAAGTTTACAATATAGTTTGTGAAGGCATTGCTTTGGTACATTATTGCACATCTAATTTTTTTAATGTTGAAGTAGTAAAGGACATGGGCAATCTCCATCTCAAAAGAAATTTGGCCCACCTTCCATGACTCTAAACTAATATACACATGAAGAGATTGAACACTACTATTTCTATAGATAGTAGTCTAATGTTGCAGGCTTGTAACAAACCTAACAGACTAAAATTCTTGTTTACTGGAAAAAGAAGATTAGTCAGAACTGGAAGACTTTTCCATGTCTCATTATATAAATTGAAATCAATTGGACATGGGTTTGGTTGGGTAGCAACGTAAAATTAATAGCCCATTGCAGAAGATAACAATGGAGAATAAGATTTGACAGTAACCATAAACTTTGAGTAGATACTCGTAGGCACGTTCAGATTTTCCATTTTCAAGTTTCAAGTAAATCATATATATAGTTTCCAGCCACACTTAGAAAATAACCAAATACATCCACCGTGAATGATTCATATCATTTTGTCTCGGCATTAATAGTTAAATTAAAAAAATTCTAAATACTTCAAATTCCTTCCTTCTCTTGTACACAGTCAACTGAAAACAAAAGAAATGTTCAAATTTCTTACCTCAACCTCATTTTACTAAAACTCAACTACCCTTCCACTGCAAGGAATTAATCTTTATGCACAACTCTAGTGTCCTTAAATCAAGCCTCACTGTAAAAAATTGGGAAAATTTACATGATAACAATTACTACCTTAGCAAAGATGCATCGTGCATAAATTGCAAGTATAATCATAAGGATGTTACACCTTACACTTTCTTGACTAAGACAGGAATTGAGCATGAACGCATAGGGTAAGAGGATTTTTAACCTTCGATGCAAGGAGAAACTTAGAAAATTACCTTCAAAGCATCTTTGATGCACCTACAACTGTAATTATGACATGTTATATTCTAAATAAACATTACTAGTTTTGGTCGGCTATAGATATTATTAGACTCATCTTCTAAAGTAGGATAAGCAGCCACCAGCCCATTTTAAGATCCTATGGAAAATGAGTTATAAATCTTCCAGTAAACCTCACACACTTTTCTTGGAGGGTGAAATAAGCTTTGGAGGCAATAATTTAGAATTACTGTCCGTCCTATCCTAATGCAACACACATCCCTTCAATGGATTCCATGACAATATTTATGACATGAGGTGATGCCTCAAATATATTAGGCCATACATAATTCATCAAATGGACCAAAGTATCCTCACAACCAAGTCTTGCAACACCTAAATCCATGTGTTTCACTACTGAAGTTGTTGTTTTCCTATGCATGAGATCTTGATCCACGAGTGCATATTCAAGTAATGTTGTCACTGCATATATGTATTCCTTACCTATCTCACCTATATATTAAAAACCAAATGAGAGGGACTTAAGAACAACATTTTGCACATTCAACTCTAGCACCCGATATTCATTCATAAGATCTGGGAGCACAGTGAAGGGAGGACAAGTCTATGTAACAATAACAATAGGTACAATTGTACATACATGGTTCTGCCATTCTTGAACCTTCAAGTTGTTCAGTAAAGTAGCAAGTACATCCTGTGGCCCAATTTCCTTTGCAATGTATCCAACTGTCTTCACAATAGCCCTTCTAATTCCCTTCTTATGAGATTTCAACATATATATAAGCTCAAAGCAAATTTTCATCCATTCTTTGGAGGGAACAAACTCAGCACCACGATTAACAATTTCACCCACAAGATCTATACAATTCTCCTACACTTTTTCATGTCTATTTTTCAAAATTGGAGTCAAGAGAGGTAGCAAATATTTAATTGGTGGAGTCATATTAGTCATACCAATGAAATTTACTATAGATTTTAATGCCCCCAGAATGGATCCCAAAAATTCAGGATACTCTTCTCCCAAGTATTCATAAAGCACAACACCCAAGTGACCCATTAGTTGCTCTTTTTGGCATTGCTTCATCACTATGATGATTATGTAAATAAGATATGCAACTTGTTGTCTAACCTTTGCACCATTGTTATTTAGTCTCCACTTAATGAAACCACAAATTTGTGGAAGTATGGATTGACGCTCTGACTCAAAGCATTCACCATGACACCAAATCTATTCAACATCACATTAGCATTATCATTGGTATGCTCTTCGAAGGCATACAATATTCCATCAATGAGAAATTCCTCCAGGAAAGCATCAATTTTTTATGCTCCTAAGTTGGAAACTACCTTTTCAATTGTCTCCATTACCATATGGCCATATGGCTCACTTTCATCTTGAAGGTATTTAACAATCCTTCCCACAATGTCTGCAACTCCCTCTTTGTTAGCTATCTCAATAGTTGTAGCTACCAATTGCCTGTAATTCCTACGATCCATAGCCATCCTTCGAACCCAAAAGTTAAAAAATAATTTAGGAAGTATTTATGCTCTAATGTAATATGCTTCCATGTCCTCTGAACTGACACACTGCTTAAGCTCTTTCAAAACAATCTTTTTTATTTCTTCATCCGGGGATTGAAACTCACGAATCAAGATAACCATGAAATCCTTTATATAATAACTAGCATACATAACATCCATAAGAGGTATAATAAATCCAATAGCCTTCGAAAAGGCTGTAATAAATTTACCCCTATGTGAACAGATGCCCTTCCATAGGGGTTTAAGAATAAAATCGAAGCTTTATATTCCATAAGGTGCTGCAACTTCTGCAAAAGCGGGAAGTGATAATGCTCTAATAGTCCTCACCTTTTGATTTTCATCATTAATACCATGTTCTATAATTTCAACAAGGGATCGTAGATGCGGCAGAACAACACAACCCATGATAATAGCTATCTGTTGGACAATATTTATACCAGTATGTCGAGCTTTCCATGTTTCTTGCTCTGACACACTGTCCATAAAAAATGGCAAGAGAGATGGAATTCGCAGAGTATAAGGAACTACACTAAAATACCTTGCTATTGTGTTTCTCACATATTCATCAATGTTATCAATATCAGGTCTCATGGCGGAAATCATAGTTACAATCCCTGCAGCTTTGCTCAAGTTGGAGATGATCTCTCTTCCCTCAACACGGGTATAGTAATATTCATCTATAAGAAGTCGTTCAATGACCACAAGAATCGTGTGAACAAATGGCCTAACAAGTTCCTATAGTTTATAAAGAACTCTATCAATTATCTTCACCAAAAGATGCCTCTCCTGATATTCAAGTGTGGGGGTCAAGAGCAAAGGAAAAATGTGATTAAAGAGAGGCCCGGTACCAAACTCCCTGGCTTTATCATTAAGTTGTCTCAACGTTGTTTTCCACTACGACGATGTAGCTTTTTTCACCTTAAGCAACAACTTCATTATATTGCGCTCTTTCTGCTCGTCTAGAGAAAGCTCCTCCTCATCTTCCTCATTCAACAACACAACAAAGTGCTGATAATTTTCAAGCTTCATGAAAGGTGACCCATCGAGGGCTTCCTTTAGAACATCATACCGCTGAAGTCGATTTTCTTCAGGGATGCTATACAAAGGCGTCTCCATGAGCGGCCTAGGAGTTGCAATAAGCTTCCTTGCCAGGGTCCTAATATGGACATATGAAGTGGGAGGGTCCAAGATATTGTAACCCTAATGAGGAAACATTGCATCCAATTCCTCATCAGTCAGTGGTCTGTTCCTCTCTTCAATGTCTTTCTCCCATCTGATCAAATTAAACTATTATGATGTAATAGCCCCTTGCAGATTGATCGTTGTCAGAGTGGGTGTAAGAATATCAACTCCACCCATGGGAGTGACACCGGGTGTAAAGGATGATGGTTTCACTCCTGGCAATGGTGTGGCCCTCCCCATACTCGTTGGAGTCTCATCCCATTGTGACCTCATCTTCTTTGGTGTAGGAGTGGCCA
Organism: Pseudotsuga menziesii; assembly: GCA_001517045.1. Classification (NCBI taxonomy): domain Eukaryota; kingdom Viridiplantae; phylum Streptophyta; class Pinopsida; order Pinales; family Pinaceae; genus Pseudotsuga; species Pseudotsuga menziesii. Next base: position 342,275 of record LPNX010141776.1, read on the forward strand.
TTCTAGCAAGCTTAGGGGTAGCATCCCATGTCATACCTACAGAGGTTGCGCTCGGTGTAACACCTCCAACAAGGGTTGCATCAACATCTGCAAGCCTACCAAAAGTGGGTGTCGCATCCCATCTGTTATTCCTCAAAATGGCCATAGTTGCATCACTAGTCACCCTTCCTGAAGTCGACATAACATCCGGCCTGATAATCCCAGGAGTGGCATCAAGGGCATCCTAGTTAGAAGAATTCTTAGAAGCATTGTCCTAGTCCTAAGCTTGGTCCCATCGATTCCTGTGGTAAGGCTGAGCCACAGGGGCTTGAGTGACCCCATCTTTCTCATTCACCTTCTGTTTGGCCTATTTCTAGTGCTTCTTCACAGTCAACCTTAGGGTTTCTTCCTTTTTTGTCTTGAAGGGCCTCTTCCCCATGATATTAACATAAGTCCGGACCCAACATCGACGTCTTATCGCCCATGGCGAAAATATATCTCTGTAAGGGGAAATGATTATGTTAAGCTTCCTCTTCTTGTAATTGTCTTCTTTGTCAATAATTCGCTAGGGTTTCTTGAACCCAAAATCCTCCTCCTCCCCTACGCCTCTTGGAAAATCCTTAATTACCAATCCAAATTTAATGGTGATATAGTCTCTCCCAAACAAAACTAAAAAAAAAAATCTTAAGAAATGCCTCATTTTACTTATTTTCCTTTTCTTTTCTTTATTTATTTCCCCACTCTTTTCTCTAGTTTATTCTAAATAAATTTCTTTAGTTTATTCCAAATGAATGAGAAATTAGTTTTTTTGTGTTATTTTATTTATGTGACTAATTTTTTAGTGGATGATTAAAATAGTCATTTTTAGATGATTTTTTTAGTCACGTAGTCATTGCATGGATTGAGAAGTCACATCCAACGACAGAGAATACAGTAGTGGGAATGTATCCTTCACTAATGGACACTTTTAATATTTAGCTCCTACTTTTTTCATTATCTTCACTCATGTTTGGGTTGATGAGGAAGTTCTAGTTACTCAAGTAACTTCTTTCTAGAAATATTTTCTTGATTATATATGGGTCCTTCATACTCCATTGGGTTCACTGGAAGAATATTAGCATTATGGAATGACTATATCTTTGTTTGTTGCTGAAGTAGCTTACCAAGCCATTCAACGTGCTACTACGCTAGACACTAATTCTTCACATGTTGAGAAGTTGGATCATATTATTGACCCTGTTTGGGCTATCGATTCCTCTATGTCTCATGCTTGTTTAGATATAGTATTTCCATCAGACGAGTCTATTTTGGAAGTTCTAATGGGTATTGATAAGCCCCGGGATGATTTGCATCATCGTTCTTTTTTCCTTCCAGCCACATATAAGATAGAGTGGAGAGTTTCGGGTGAACTTACTTGGATATCTTGATCGACCATTGAACTCTTTGTCTTAATAGGGAGTATATGCTATAAGTATTATAGCTACCATTTTCGAAACCATACCGATCAATATCTCCAACAACTTTGATGTCATGGAGAATGTATACATTGACCCAAATTGTTCTCCAGAAGATGTTTGTGTTTATATAGATATTTGTAAAGAATTCTGCTATATCTTTGCCTGGTCACATGAGGAGATACCAAGCATCAACCCCAGTATAATAGAAAATGAGATTTAAACCTATGAAAATGTCAAACCTATCCGATAAAAATCCATCTAGTCAACCCTTGGAAAGTGACAACTATCAAAGCTAAAGTTGAAAAACTTCTTAAGGAGGATCTTATTTATCCTGTTTCGTTAACTAAATGGGTATCCAATCCTGTTCCATTTGACAAAAAGTAGAATAACCTCTAAGTATGCATGGACTTTTGTGATTTGAACAAGGCTTATCCCAAGGACAATATTTCCACACCCTTCATTGATCAAATTATTGATAAGTGTGTCGAAAGTGAGATCTTTTCTTTCATAAATGGATTCTTAGGCTACAACTAGATTCAAATATGTCTCGAGGATCAGCACAAAACTATGTTCATATGCCCTCGGGGAACTTTCATATCGTAAAATGCCTTTTTTTCCTTAAAAATGTTGGATATACCTTCCAACAGGCTATGTCTTTCGCTTTTCACGACATTAAGTGCACATTGTTGAAGCCTATTTGGATGATATGGCGACTCATTCTTGAAAGAGACAAGAACATCTAGCTCATCTTCGCCTTGCTTTTGAGTGATGGAGACACTATAATATTCGATTGAATCCACACAAGTGTATCTTTTGCATCGAGTCTTGATGGATTCTAGGTTTTACCTTATCAAATAAAGGGATTATGGTAGACCATTTAAAAGTTGAAGCCACTGTCAACTTACCTTCTCCTTCCAATGTTCACTAGATTTAGCGTTTACAGGGAAAAGCGAACTTTCTCATGCGTTTAATCATGAATTATGCCAATATAACTAAAGGCTTCATGCAGTTATTAAAGAAAAAAGTTCCATTTATATGAGATGAAGCTGCTCAAAGTTCCTTTGAAGCTCTTAAACAAACTCTCAAGTTAGCTCCTTTGCTTAGTCCTCCAGATTATACGAAATATCTTTTGTTGTATCTGGCTACATTTGACTCTACAATAGACATAGTTTTTGTTCATAAATATGATACTCTCCAAGATCACATCATCTATTGCCTTAGTCATGCATTGGTTGGGGCTAAACTAAAGTATTCACATGTTGAGAAACTAGCTTTGGCGACTGATTTTTTCGTTCAAATATTTTGTCATTAAATTTTTACTACACAAGACCAATGTTGTTACAAATGTTAATCCTTTTTTAGTGTGTTTTGACCCAATGAATAATCGGGGAAAATTTAATAAATGGATTGTCATATTGCAGGAATTTTACTTATAGTTTCAATTTTCTAAGTCTAAGAAATCTTTGGTCTTTGCCGAACTTATTTTGGAGTTTTCGAGTGAAGATTTCGACAATATTGAATATTTATATATTTATTTATTCATTTATTTATTTTTTTGTAACTAGGGGAATCGACAACTAGGGACTGGGATGGTACTTGCGTGAGACGGGGTCCAGGGATCCATTCCCACTACAACTATACCCCTAGGTGCCCCATAACCGCCTGCAAGCATGGGACACAAGTAAGCCCGGGTGTGATTTGAACTTGTGACCTCCTTTACAACATATGACTTCATATCAAGCGAATTGCCAAAGAGCCACACCTGTGCGGGCAACAATATTGAATATGATTCATTTCTAGATGAACATATATTTCTTATTTCTTCGTTAGATCCTTGGTATGGAGATATCCTTATATATCTTCAAAATCTAAAGTGTGCTCAACCTTTTTTGCGTGATGAGCGACGATGCCTTCAACACAATGCGAAGTATTACCTTATTGTAGGAGATACTTTGTATTTCCATGGAGTAGAGTCTATTTTATGTCATTATTTGACTCATGAAGAAGCTAAGAGTGTTTTAAATGACTCTCATAGTGGAGCCTTTAGAGGTCATCTTTCTAGGATTGTGACTACCTAGAAAATATTTGCGTGTAGAATGTTTTTGGCCCCCAATATAAAGATTGTATCGAAGGAGTTAACAAGTGTCATGCTTGTCAATTCTTTACTAAGAAAATGTGTGCACATCATGGTCCATTGTTTCCCGTTATCACTACAGGTCCCTTCACTAAATGGGGGGTTGATTTTATGACTTGCAACCCAACTTTGGATGGGGGAAACAAGTACATTATTGTGGTCATAGACTATTTCATAAAATGTGTAGAATCCATGCTTGCATTTTCTAGTGATGGGGAAACTATCACTTATTTAATATTCAATCGGATTATTACTAGGTTTGGTATTCCACGTTAGCTTTTTATTGGTCATGGTATCCATTTTTAAAACAAGATGATGACCAAATTGACCACTAAGTTGTGGTTTATACAAGAGAATTCTTCACGATTTTATCCCAAAGCAAATGGTCAAGTCAAAGCTGTTAACAAAACTTTAAAAACTATGCTTCAGAGAACAATTAACATGACTAGTAATTGGAATATTATGCATATACTGCTTTGTGGGAATACCAGACAATAGTTAAGATTGCTAAGATTTTTTCTCCTTTTCATCTCGTTCACAAGGTTGAAGTAGTTCTTCCGATTGAGTGCAATATTCCCTCATTAAAGTTAGATATTCAACTTTTGTCTGATACTTTGGATTTAGAAGAATGTTTAGTTCACTTAGAAAATATTGATGAACAATGACGAAATGCTGGTATGGTGAAGGAGGCACATAAGAAACATGTGAAAAGTGATTACGATAAGTTTGTCCATCCTAGGGTATTCTCTAAAGGAGATATTGTCTTTCTCTATTATCATGACAAAACCCCCTTGGGGGCAGGAGAATTTAAAGTCTATGTGGCTTGGACCATCCATTATTACTAGAGTTTTAAAGAAGGTTGCTTATGAGTTGACTAATTATGAGTGAAATACGTTGGTGGAGCCCATAAATGGGCTCTATCCGAAGAAATATTATGCTTAGGCATATTCTTTCTTCTATACATTATGTGCATTTTTTTTATAAACTTTTTATGTATCATAACTATCTTGACTCTTGCTTATCTAGTTATTGTTTGTATTTACAGATAAGTTTGAGGTATTGGCTTGTATAGGGTTTGCAAATGGAAATAGTTATCATACTAGGAATCTCGCCTCAATTGCACGGGAGGTTTATTATACTATTAGAGAGTTAGTTATATTAGGTAGTGCTTGTCTTGGAATGACAACTAATAATGTTGCTGAATATAGTGTTGTTATCAAACTTTTGAGTGATGACATTCTACATGGAATTCAATGTTTTGAAGTTCATCTTGATTTTCAGTTGGTCATTTCTCAGTTGAATAGGGAATTCCAAGTCCGTGATCCTTCATTACTTCGGCAGTTTTTAAGGGTGAGGCTTCTTGAATGACAATTTGTTTCTATAACTTTATTTCACATGTTTCAAATAATCAAAATACTATTACAGATGCATATGCTAACTATATTTTATATTATCATTTGTATCATTTGTAAATTACAAGCATTCAACATTGTGTATATGATAAAATCACATGTATAAACACACACACACACACACACGTGCTATCGAATCCAAAAGTATTCATTTTCCTTGTTTTGTAGCCTATGAGTTGGGATTTCAGACATCCCAAAAATGTAAGGCATCAATCATAAACTATAGGAAGAAAGCACTGCATGACATAGAACATCTACGACTGATAGGCCTAGTGCACCATTATCGATCCCATAATATGAGCAATGGTCACTAGGATGATCTTGAGGATGATGTAGTCAATGTCCTTAATTGGCACTTGTGTACCAATGTTTTGTGTTCCATCTGTGCAGTAAATGGCCACATATTCATTAATGGTCATACCTCACATATTGCGTGATTTGGATTTTGGCACCTCTCCTCAGTGGGTGAGTCAGGTCAATAAATAAATATCTTCAACCTCAATCTTGATAGGTTTCCCATCAAGCATGAAGACATTTTCCTCTAGATCCCAGTTTCCTATCAAAATTTGAAATAAGCGCTTTTGAGTGCACATACTGTTAACTTTGAAAATATTGAAAGGTTTCCCATCAAGCATGAAGACATTTGCCTCTTGATCCAAGTTTCCTATCAAAAGTTGTAATAAGAACTTTTGGTGTGCATATAGTTAAATTTTAAAATATTCACCAAACTACAAACTCAAAGCTCTTCCATTGCTTCCAGGTATTCTAGAACATGGTTATCAATTTCTTCAAGTTCCCTTTCCCTCCACTCCATCACCATCCTGCAAGGTTCAAGCCAAATTTAGTCCAAACTTTAATATTTTCCCATTTATGTAGACAAACTGTGCTGCAATGTATATTGGTGCACATATACGCACCCTGTAATGCACCATAATGTGTATGAAATGGCACATACGTGCCCCATGCCAAAGTAGCCCGGGTATGCCAATTTTCTCAAGTAGGGCTTCTTTAAGGATTAAAAACCGGAAATGAAATACAATAAAAGGACAATGAAATGAAAGAGGGAGTTGAGATCTCCTGCTTGGATCCAATGGTTTCCCAAATCGTTGCTCGTAGCCTCTAAAATCATTACTTGAAGATTGAGGTTGTCTTCACACCAAAACTCAAATTTTTCAATTTGCAAATGAAATCGTAAAAAAAATAATTTGACCTAATATATATTTGATTTTTTACCCGCTTTTATAAACTTGGATATTATTTTTGTTTTTGATGACTAATGGTGAGTTTATTTTAGGGTTACCGGGTATATTTTATCATTTTTTGAATAGGAAAATGATTATTTTTTTAGCTACCACATCCTTTTTGACCGGTAATGATTTCATAAATTGGCATATCGGATAGGTTTTTTCATGCCATTTCATTATGCATTATTTTTTCTAGTTTCAAAATGCTCTAGGATTTGTTTGTGAAGTTATGACATACAACCTTTTGTCGCTTAATGTATGTTAATTCTTTCGCAATAGAGCCTACCTTCTTATAGGTATCCTAGTTTGGATTCTTTATGTCTTAGGTTACCCATGTTGCTACATTTTTAGGATTGAGAGTCCCTTGGTAGATATATGTGACTCTGTATTGAAGAATCATTCTTCTTCCTTATCTTTTTTCTATCCATTTCCTTATGGGGGATTCATCATTTTTGTTTAAGTTGTAAATCCATTTGCATCCTTCCTACGTGCACTTTTGAGCATAATGCAGGACTCCAACTTACAACTCTTTATAAGCCCTCATTTACAATCTAATCATTGTTAAGCCTTGCATCATTTTTCCTTTTCAACTTCACACCCATTTACTGAGAGGAAACACACCTTGAGTGTCTTTATCTTGCTCATGCTCCTTGCATTATGCATTGGTTTTTTCCTTGCACTTGGAACTAGTTCGCTTTTCCTTGACACTCATTTCCTGCCATGTATTTTAGCATTATTTTATTATTTTTTTTATGATTTTATAATATGAAAAAGACAAAAAAATATATATTCCCAAAAGATGGATGGAACAAAGTCATTCTTAGTTATGTTTGGAAACAAGGTGCATCGCCCTTGAACAAAGCACATTATCTTGAGTCTATGTTTCTGAATTTTTTTTTGTAGTATGGATTTAGGAAGCTGAACTCATATATGCATAGTCTCCCTCAATTGGTTATTATTCCATTCGTTATGGAGAAGTTTGTTGATGTTTCATATGCCACAGACTTAGGTTTTGTTATTTCTTAAGTCTATATTTCTTCAGGCACTTGTTGTGTCATGCTTACGTTCAAGGGAATTTTTTCAACCTCAGTTAGCCACCCCTTAGAACTATTGACTTTAGTATGTCAGCCTTCTTGTGTTAAGTATGTTTCAGAATCAACTAGTTTGTTCCACCAAATATTTGGCCTTCTTCTATTACCTTGTGTTGGATGATGGGGGATGCCTTAATTCCCTTCTTCCAGTAGACCACTCCCAATCGAATTCAAATCATCTATTATAGGATAGTGATCTAGTGTCCTTTTAGTAACTTGGAACTTGCATTAATTAGTGGTAGGTTTCCTCACTACGTTGGAATACATCAATGTCGTCTAATTGTCAGAGTATACAAGTGTTCAACGCCAAACCATATATTCACACTTGTTAGATTGTACCATATTCCTTGCCTCTTAATATCATTATCGGTGAGTTGGATCACATTTGTTAATGGTATACAACAATGACCAGTAATCATCAATGTCTTGCTATGTTCAACTTTAGGAAATCTATTCACACAATTTATATCATACTTGTGTTGTTGGTTTTAAGACCTTGAGTCCATTATATAACACCACATCTTTTTCTATGAATCAAGTTGCATTGGATTGTCATTTACTCATTTTATGACACTGATTCTTATGAATATTGATCTATCCACTCTTTATTTATAGATTTGTTCATTTGATTATGAGACATAGATCCACGATGTATTGCTCCGTGGCTATGATATCCTTTTGACATGGATCCACACTGTATTCATTTTTCGTGGCCATGATCACTACTTATATATCACATGGATTCACAGTGTGCTTGATTTGGTGGTCATGCTACTTACTAATCATGAGCATGGGTATGTCTGCCTTGGGAATAGAGAATTCTGACTTGTTTTGTTGTAGGTTCACTTCCCATGGCTGGTTTTTGACTACTACTTCTGGGTCCACCATGCACATACTCTAAAGATTTATAATTTATTTCATCCTTCATTTGTCTTTCTGATCTCGCACATTAGGGGGCATCTGTTATAGGATATTTTCCCACATTATTCAAAATGCTTACTTTTAGTTGATGTTCACCCTTTGCAGAATTCCTTGTCTTTCTATGGTTCAATCCCCCTATCACTTTTCGGTCAAAACCTTCAAAAAACCTTTTTTTCCTACACATACATGCCCCGGAAGTGATTAACACACATATATGTGCGTTGCCAGTTTACAAAATGTGTATTTCCTATTTTGAAGCTAAAAAATAATAAATCTTGAGAAATGGGAAAAATGTTTCACGGGGTTCGACCTTCTTTTTCCCATAGAAAACTACCTAAACTTCCCTAAATAGTGCCTCTACAGAAGTGTAAAAGAGACAAAGGAAAGCATGAGAATTATGATAGAGCATTATATCATCATTATGATGAAATTTTGTCATTTGAATCCATAAGTCCTATTCTTAGGTCTGCAAATTATTCCCCCATATTTGGAAATCTTAATTTCTAGTAATCTCCATTGATTATATTCCCAAGAAACTACATTATTGTTTCTTTGGGATTGTCATTGGAGTATGGAGGAGTTGTGTATGTGTGTGGCTTGGATAGAAGAAATGATAATACCAAAGTGGAGTAGTTATGGGACATTATGGAGGTAATGATACTGCCATAAATGTGTTGTAGGTTGGAGTCCAATGACCTCTTGTGTTTAAATATGCCCAATCATATGCAACGAGTTTTTATTTTTTCCATAGAATTTAGAGAACCTCTAGAAGGAATGAACTATTATTGTTCCCTGTCATTGCACTTATGCTATTTTCAAAGTGGGTTTTGAATTTCAATGGACCTAGAAGTCCCCCAGTCACAATACCGAGGTAGGGTATATTGTGATTGGTACAACTTATCTAACTATGTGGGTAGAGACAATGCTTACTAGGGATTGTTCAATTGATACCACCCTCTAGTTCCTTATACTCAGATTTTGGTTCAAAATAGTGTTGTAGCCAAAACATGTGACATTTATCTTGTATCTTGCTATTTATTTTAGATAAAGAATTCTCTTTCTTGTCCTATTATGTGTTAAGTTCTTGTTCTTGATTATATTGTCAATTTAACACATTTATTTGCAATTAATTCATTATATTTGCAATCTTCTACTTGCATCTTTGTTTGCATTAACAATTGTAGGTCATACAATATAAAATTGGATTAGAGGTTGAAAGAGGGATCTTCTACAACCATTGGACTAGAGGTAGGAATTTGATTTCTTGATCTTCCAATTTCTATATAACTATAAATATGTTTAATTACATTTATGAAAGGACTGGTTGAACTATCTTTATGGAGAACTACTCTGTGATGGCTTAAACCCATATCCATTGTGGGGAATCCCCCGAAACAACAAGAGTAGGAACAACAAAAGCAACGGGTCAACTTGTACAAATTTGTACAAGAGTGGGATGCCCAAGAGAGGATGATAGATTTGTACTCTCACTCTATTACATTGTAGGCTAATATATTCTCAAGGAATGTTGGCCTCCTCAAGTTTTATGAGGGGCTACATATCTCAGTGGGAACACACTTCTATCGAAGTAGTTGAACTGTCACTTGGATCATGCTAGGAAGGCATTTAGGTTTGGTCCCTATATATGGTATGAGCCCATAGAGGAGGACATATACTTCATTTTTGGGTTTCCTAGGAGAGGGGGGAGGGGTTTTCCAGTTCTCCAATATCACACCTAGCATTGTAAGAGAGGGTCAACTAGCACACCTTCATAGATATGTTACTAAGGACATCATTGATCCTTGTGAATTCCAGTTTGCTAGTTAGATTTACATGTGTTCGGTGCATAGTAGGTTAGGCGCCTCTTACTTATGGTCATGAAAGAGATACACTACACCTTTTATGGGTAGTGCATTAGTTGACATATATTGTACTATGCAGATTCTTTTGTGTAGAGATCCATATGTATTAGTTGGTATTCCTTTCTTTTTTGATAGTTTATTTTTTCTCTAAATCATTGTTTTTATGTGCTCAATGGGAGGATGGGATTCCCATTTGGTTCATAAATATTTGTTTATTTTTTAAGAGGCTTTCTAACTAGTAAACCATCATTCAGCCGCCTCCCTCTTAGGCCAAGGACTGATGTGTGTATGCATATGTGGGGGATATTTATGTTGAAGAGGGGCTAGTCAAAGTTCCCAAGTATGATCTATATGGACATCGATGAGCATCCACCTGATCCACTGGCTCAAAACACATTTTTTCTCCTTGCTAGTTTTGTTATGATTTTTTGAATCTTGAACTTTTGGAGCCATTTTGAGGCCCTAAATGACATTTTTTTGGCACGATAATGCTTAGTATATCACTTATGTCTATGTAATGGGTTGTTTGGAATATGTACTTCTTTCTATAAATTTTTGATGGACTACCAAGCGCCCCAAAATTTATGCCCCTAGGAAGTTAACATATCAACTAATGACAATAAGGCCCAAATAACTTTTGGTGTTTCATCTTCTGGGGTTGGGGTTTTCTAATTAATGCTTTATGTTAAAAGAACCATTTGGAATCATTGTAACTCACTTCTTGCAAATGTCAATAGCCATCACATCTCTTCTCATAGATAATATGCTACCATTCTAGCGAATTCATTTCACTCTGCATTTTTTTAGTTCCTCTATATTTCATTATCCATAGAAATTGAGTATTATTGTATCTCTGCATTTTGGAATAATTATGTGTTTTATTTTTTCCCTTATAAATCCATATCATGTAGGATTAAGCTACAGGTGCTACATATGCTTTCCAATAGGATGATTATACTTGATAGTTTGTGCAACACCCATACACAAGGATAGACTAGTGAGGATGCATAGAAATCCTACTCACCCAAGATGAGCCACTATATGTCAAAGGTAATATTAGCATTATGTTTTGATTAATCTAGTTGCATTTTCTATCTTATTTAATACACATGTAATTTATTGCATTATTTTTATTAAGTTTTCTAATTATTATTGTCAACAATTTTACATATATTGGCACATATGTTTGGGATGCTCCTTTTGGACATGTCAAGGAGATGGATGAAGCAGATGGGATACCTTACATATAGATACCTAACCTACAACATATGGTAAATCATATATTTTGTCAGGATTTGGAAATTATGTTACGTGGAGTGATTCCTTGGTTTAGAGTGCACCTTATACAAGTTACCTAAATCATGCATGACCTTGATCTTGTAGGTATATGGGAAATCATTCAACATGATATGATTCCATTGATGCATCATGTTGTTAGTGATGGTATGATACTTTAGAGGAAGATGGATCACCATCATCGTTAACCTTATTCTTCTAATTTAAATATCAAGGATGGTGATCATCCACCTCTTCTACCCTCTCCCCCTTTTCCTCCATGAGATAATCAAACACCCTATCCTCATCCATATCTTGATTGAAAAATATAGGTCATTCGACCACCCTTCTCTTCCTAACTGATTTGACTAACCACCATATCCTCCTTCACTATTTTACTAACCATTGTCTCTTACTCCATGAGTTAGTTGACTCGCCCATAAGTCGACCAACCACACTCTCCTCCTCCATATGTCGATCAACCACCCTCTTCTCCTCACCCATCTGAATGACCATCATATCCTCCTCAAATATAAGTAGATTGATCATCGTCTCCTCCTCCACTAACTAACTGACTAGTTGAGACACCCACTACACTTTCTAGTTGTACATATAAGATGGTTACATCATGTGATATATCATATGGTGGAGAAATATACCAACTTATTGTGGAGAAATATACCAACTCTGACCCTATTTGAGTCAATGAAATTGACTAGTGGGTTTGTGGTATTGTGGCAATATTTATAGCAAGTTGATAAGTTCCCTTTATGCGACGAACAATTCTTATTGTTCCTTTCTAGTATCTTTCTCAAGGATATTGCATAAACTTATAATCCACGCTAACAACAAAGGAAGTATCAGGTTGTATGTGAGTTAAAAAATTAGACTAGTACCCAATTGTCGATAAAGAGTCACTTCAACTCTCGATTTGTCATAGTGCTTCATCAACATCACTCCCCACTGAAAATATCTAGAATAGGATTTATCATCATTCATGTTAAATATTTGTGAAAGATACATTACATACTTAGGTTGATAAATAATGAAATTGTCATCCATTTGTAGAATCTGAATGCCCAAAAAGAAATGTAAGAGACAAAGGTTAGCCATTTTGAAGGTATATACTAATTGTTTCTTCAAACCCAATATTAAATTTACACTGGTGCAAGTAAAAAGATATTGTTTACCATGTATTTAAGAAACAAGTGTACATTAATTCCATTTAAATACCCTGGATGTGGGTGCATGTCCAGCTCACATGACAACTGGAACTATGATCAGCTCACCTGGGGCCCATCACAACTTGCAACCCATTCCCTGAAACAGGGCATCTCAACATTCAATTGAAATGGTCCCCGAGCAGGTCCCACCTAAAAGTATCAGAACATGACATATGTTATCTGGCCTTGAAGCGTGCCCACGATCCGCCTCAAGCCAGGGTGACCGACAAGCCTTAATGCTCGCACAAGTGGAAGATTATGGTTCAATTCTCACATAGGTGGGATACACCGGTTTAATGCATGTACAGGACGTGGGATTGGCTCAAACCGATGAAGAGACAAATAAGGACGGTTCTCATAGCCTAGATATTAATGGCTTATGAAAGATTCATGAAAGTTCACTCCTTGAAACAGAGGAGTTTGCACAACAACGTAAGGAAAGTTCTGTAGGAAGTCAGTGGCATAATGGCAGCCCCACATGCAAAGATTTCACCACTCAGCTGAACGACGCTTCATATAGAACCAGGGTCGACTACCTCCGGCATGATTTCCCACTCTAATTTTCCTCTAGTTATAGTGTTTCTCTGGTTGAGTCCTGAGAACTACTGGTTTCTGAAAGCCTTGACTCTGTGATATCACTCCATGATGAGGTCACGTGGTAAACCACATAGAGGTATCAAGCCTGGCTCATTCTGGGAGGTTTAGCACCCAAGAAAAGATAAAGTGATTAATTTTGGTTATGAAAGCACGATTTCTCTCACAGTCTGTGCCCTCATTGAAGAATGGGAGTCGACACAAGTTACATAATTGCTCACCTCGGGCAACTCTAGAAACCAAATAAATTTCTATTGTTTCATTTAGAATATGTTGGGTAATATTGTGGAGGAAGTGATCATGAATTGGACCACATCCAACACTTCGATCATGGAATTATGTGGTCTTCTAGTGCACTCAGACGGTAAATTGGCCAACCTGGACCCTGGTTTAGCAGGGGGGGAAATACTCCCTGGAGAGATTCTCTTTCAGGGTCAGGCACCCTCCCCACAATTTGTCCAGGGCCACGATGGAGAACATAGCTACTACCTTCCCTGCTAGAGTAGCAGCCGCACCACACCCTAGCGCTCCATCTCATGAGCCTCCACCCCCGTTGGTCCCAGACAACCTGTTCTCCAAAGGCCTAGATGCTATGAAATTCTACATTTCCACTTCAGCAACGCTGACCATGCAAGAAACTGGAGCTTCATCAATCCGGGCTCCACCCGTGACGACCAACTTTCCAATGCTTCCTCTGGAGATAAGACCACTAGAAGCAAGCCTAAACCCCTGTTGCCCAAGCTCCATTCTCAGGCATGGGAGGAAGAATTCTTTGGGAGCTACCTAATTGTGGAAGACAAACCTAGCCCCAATAGAGATGAAGCACTGGGAAAGCACCCCTAGTATACTCTTTCCTATGCTATCCTTTTTTCCTATATACTGTCTAATTGTTCAGAAATAATCCCTGCTCGGTTGGCATGATGAAGGGAAAAACTCTGTTTTGGTTTGTGATGATGAAGCTCGACATCATTGGAGGTCTAGGTTGGCGAAAAAGACTTCCTAGACTTCATGAGCCGACATCTTTCCTTGTACCTCCTTTTATACTTTATGTAACTATAGTATAATTCTATCTGCGGTATTACAAAAAAAAATTCCATTGAAAGTAAAAATAAAAATAAAAATATGATAACTCAATTATGTTTTTCTTATTCCCCAAGGGGACGTCTAATGATATTCCTAGTGCAAGGAATCTTTAATGAGTGGTTTGGTGGTTTACAAAATTTATAGTTTATTAACATATCATCAATAGAAGGCACAACAAAACATATGGATGCTTTCCTTTTCATAAAGAACTCCTTGTCATTGGAGTGTTTCTCAAATGAACAATTTGCACTAAATAGTGAGCACCTGCAACTATTTATGAACCCCGCAATGTTCCCATGACTGGATGGAGACTATCAATATATAACATAGTCTTCTTATTAAAGTTTCCAAAATCATAACCATTCATGCACATATTATAAATGGAAACTATATGTTTGTATTTAACAATATATAAGTAGTCAAACTAACGATAAAGAGGGACACAAAATGGTATAGTTTCTTCTCAATGTTCGAGAGCAACAAATATATGTGAATGGATAAACAATACAATATTTGCAACACCTATTTTAGACATAGAAATAATATAATTAATACCACAAAAGGAAAATTTGGTCCCAACGTCTGGGATATGAAAAGAAGATGACCGAATTCCACAAAAACATGGTTGTAATAAGTTTTGTATTTACTTTGCAAATGGACAGGAAGAGAGAACTCATGTCTACCCTCCAAAAATGGAACTAGCTTGGTGTGTAATTAGACGTTTTTTCTCTCGGCTTGTATGAATTTTAGGATCCCCTAGTAGAGAAGTTTTGGGTGGTAATCATATCATACTTTGGATCAATAGATCTCTTAGTTGACTCAACAAAAGGAGATTGGTTGGTTAATTTATGACGAAACATAATTGATTTGGTATCCAAATTTTCAAAAAAGGAGCACGTGGAAGTGCTCATCTATGTATTTTATATATCATCTATTGGATTTTTTACCACAGTGGGAGGTATTAGACCATCAACATTGGGTAGTTAATCATTAATATAATGGGGTAGTGTGCCACGTCGAGGGTTTTCCTTAAACAATTTACATTTTCAACAACCACATACTATTGGTTGGTCATAAAAGAGATCCACTTGATAGTGAAGTGTCGTCGACCCATGATGGTGGCTAGAAGATGGTATGTTACAATTGGTGAGGTAACGAAAATATCCATTTTTTCTTACCAAGTGCTTGTGGTATCTTTCTCCTAACTAGAGCTGTAATTTTTTTTTAACATATGGAATATATTGTTCATCCAAACTTAATTTTAATTTATATGATAATAAAACACATTTATTAATGAAATATGATTATAGTTATGCAAAACAACACTCTATGCTAATAGGGGTGGAAAGTGTCGGGGTAGATCATCCAAAATACCAGAGGAACTTAGGTACTTGCTTGTACATGGGGAATACAAGATGAAACTAATAATGTAGCAAAAATATTAGCTCTCTACCAAGGAATCTTGATTCGGTTGGAAACGAGTGTCAAACACATTTGCATTTTGAAGGAATGTCCAATAGTTATTAATCATATGAGATATTCAATAATCCCTTCAGATACACATTTATCCAAGTTAGTCTATATGATTCATTTGATTGTGATTTCCTTCGAAAAAAGATCATATTTTCATGTTCTAATATGTCAAAACAATGATGTCTATTTGCAAACCCATTAAGCTGCAAAACTTGGATCATAAAGTTTTTTTTTTTTTTTAAATTGGGAGATATTTAATAACCAACCTCCTCCCATGAGATATTATTTTCAAATGAATATGAATATGACATCAACGCAACTCAACAAGTGGTGAAATCAAATTGTGATCCCTCTTTCATATGGCATAACCCATCGATGTTTAGCTCACATAATTCCAAGTGCAACAATAGTACACAACATCATTAGCCTTCGTTACTTCATCTCTTTTATGTTTCCAACTATGGATTAGCTTCAAGCATTTCGAATATCCATCCTAGTTCTCGCTCTCATGCAGAGCATTTTTCTCTCATTCAGGGTTGTGTATATAATTGAACCTAGGATCTCAATCCATTCCATTGTGTGGAACAATAGGAACACAAAGGAATACCCTAATATTATGTTCAAAGGAATTCATCACCCATCAACAAAGGATAAGAACAAACCATTGCTCAGGAAAATGGAGCACCACCATTCCAATTGACATGTAATATGTGAGGTCTTCAAGCTATATAAATGCATTAGTAGATGTGATCATCATATAGAAGAACTTGAAGAATGTCATGGTTTGCTAGTTCAAAATTTGGAGTCAACAAATTGAGAAACTTGAATCATAAATGGAAGCAATGACAATAAAGAAAGAGAGAAATGAGATTGCAACAAATCAATCCAAGCAATATTCTAGATGATATAGAAGAAAAATACAGGGAATTGTTGGAATGCGCTTAACATCTAGAGCAGAGCAAGAAAACATAAAAGGAAATGGATTCATCATATTCTCTTACACACTCAATAGGTATTTATGGTATAGAGAGGGATAAATTATTTAAATAAGTAATAGTTCAACATGACACAAAAAAACAATTAGAGGAAGGACAACTATCAAATACATGAGGTGCAACATTAATCTGCCATGGAAAAACTCATCTTTAAATATGTTTTCTAATACCATGGAAATTTATGTTTCTAGTAGGTAAATATGTAGGGGAATATAACTTCCATTTTGAAAGTAGTATAAGCAAGAAGAATAATAAAATCATGATCAAAGGAAAAATAAACATGATCAAACAAAGATAAATGTAGGAAGTACGCACCTCCAATTTCGTAATACTGCATTGGATGTTTCAGTTGCACTTTCCTTTTAATACAAAATATCTATTCTTGTTATTAAAAAAAACAACACTCTATGCTGAATTCAATTCAATTATTTATTTATTTATTTGGCATTTAACTTATTTGGAATATAGTATGCATGGATATTTAAAGTGAATAAAATAAATATTTCTTTTTAGCATGAAATGATCAAATTTAATTTTTACTTGCCTTTTTAAGGATCTTCAACATGGAATTTAACATACTATTTTGATTTTGCAATGGAGTCATTTTTATGTGGTAATCATTTAATGCCATTATATAATGTTAAACCAATTTTCAATGTGAATTATTTATTGTGCATGAAGATACAATATATGGTTCAAATACGTTTACGAATTTGATTAAAAAAATATTTACATGTTTCATGGATTTTTTTTGTACACTCCAAGATATAATATTAATTTAAACCAAATATACATAAAATAGTAGTTTGGTTCTTCCCCAAGGGAAACTAGACAAAATATAAAATAACAAACTGTCATTTATTGTCTAAAGAATTTTACTATGTCTCAGATAGTGATTGAAAAGACCTACTATGACTATATCATTACTATGACTATATCTAAAAGGATATATTATGCATATAACATATTTCTGGTAACTATACTTCATAAAACTTGAACTAATATTTAGTTTCATCATCAAATATATTAATATGGGGCACCTCCTGCCTATGAGAGAACTCGAGAGCTATAGTAGGGCCTAAAGTAAGAGTTGAGGTAGGGTATGTTGTAGAAAATTATTGTCTACTAATGGATTTAATAATTATGTTTTTTATGTCCATCACCTTTTCATTTGTGGTTCACCTACCCCCCAACGGGGCTTGTTATTCCCATAGGAACGAGTCATAGGGGGGCCATCCAAAGGGGCCTCATCCCATTCGCTCTGATTACAGAGATAACCCAATGGGGACATAAAGTGATGCCCTTATATAGTAATGTATAACCACTAGGGGATTTGACCCCGAGACCTTCTGCTCACAACTTACAACACTCGACCACTTGAGCTATCCCATTAGGCTATTTATGTCCGTCACCTACCTTACATGATATTGAATTTCAGTTTTTTGGAGTAACATTTCATTTCTTTCCTCCTGAAATTCCAAAAGGACCTTTCCAATAAGGGACTTGATTTGCCAATAGAGGGTGAGGGTTTTGCAATATTCTGTCTCACTCATCTTGGTGTAACAAGAGTCCCTTACCCACACCTTCATTTCCTTAATAACCCTCTCAACACTAATGTCTTCTTTCTCATACTTGACTCAAACGTTGGCCTTGGAGAGCTAGCCTTTCATATCACTTGGGATTTGCTCCATGTAAACATAGTGGGCTTCCTCCATATCCCGTTGCAGTAAATACTGGGAAGAGATGCATCATACTCTTCGTGGCCTATGGCCTCTCCCTCGAGCCACCATCCATTCCTATATAGATGGAAATAATAAAGTACTACTGGGGAGAAGAACCCCCAACTCGACTGAATCACCACAAAAAGGGATACAACACAGAAATAATAAAAATGCCAATTCCACATAAGGCTGGATTTAGGAGAATATATAGGAAAAGGGATTCCTTCCCATTGTAGGTCAAGCCATCCCCTAACATCCTGCACTAACTAATTAATAAGGATTCTAAAGATAAGCAAATGATTTAAATGATCACCCAAATAATAATTTAACCCTTCCAATAGTCTCGAATTATGAGAATGCCTCCACCAAGTCCTATCAACCTTATCTATTGCATTCAAATTCCACCCACCAACATGAATAAATTTTCTCCTATCCATCATCAAACAAATAAGATCTAGAGTGACCACCTCCCATCGAGCCTAAAACTAATCACTAATCCCACCCAACCTCCTCTCCCATATGAGAAGGTTTTGGAGTATTTTCTACAACATGATGGAGTGGTACTCCCTCCATGTTATTGCTTGGCTGTAGGAATTCTATCTAGATGGCATTCTCATAGCCATTAATCCTCCTTGACACCCTTCCATGGGATTATGGATTTAATTATATTTTAAAAAAATATTCTAAAATGTTTTTAATAATTTTTTCATTAATTTTTATAAAATATAAATTATCATAGCTAAATTTAACAAAAAAAATATTTCTCCAATTTTTTTATAAAGTGATAACATCAAGCATACTGAATCACAATGAAAATAATTATAAATCAAATTTGATTAATTTCTTACATTAATTTGTTTGATTAGTTATAATGATAACATCTTGGATTAAATCACAAAAATAATTGTAAATCAACTAGAGTAATTTTAGAAATGAACATGCTTGATTAAATCTTCTAATAAGTCACTTTATCGAATTAGTTTAGCCTTATATATTGCATGCACCTATTCTCAAGTAATTTTTTTCAAAATTTTATGAATTTAATTTTAATGTACTCATTTTCTTCTTTTAAAATCTCTCCAAGTACTTAATTTTTCTTTTACTTAACATTTGATGTTATACCTGTATCATAAAGTTATCAAAATGGAAGGAGGAACCTCGTCATGATTATTTTTTATTGGGATATTCCAAAATTAAATTGTTTTTCATTATAATGATTGAAAATGGCTGTTAACTTTCCATTTCCAACATCATAAAATGAATAAAAAACATAATTGACCAATTATAAATAAAGATAATAAAATGACACATACAAAGTATAAATGTTGAAATAAAACATGTACATATCACTCTCCATTTCCACCCCCTTAATTATATTCCTCCCTTGGCATTATAACATCGTTGATCTCAAAAATATGTTTTGATCTAGGTTCATGTCTTCATATGAACCACAACTATTATCCAACACATCAAGGTAAAACACACTTATTTGTAGTGTTTTTGGAAAAAATAAGGCTCCTTAGTTTCATCCCACATCTTTCTAGAGTTGATACATATTATCCCACTATCGCGATCTTCCTTTACATTACTCCAGTTGAAGATATCCCACTTTTTGGACCTAAACATAAAACATTGGAAATATGAGAAGTCCATTAGCATGATCTCTTGTATCTTTCCAACCTAACCTAACTTCCCCTCTATTTTTTTTCCAATCACAGTAACTATCATGACTAGATTGGTTGAACTCAACTTCCTCTTTGCAAACGAGTGTGGCCAATCCATTATGGACATCCTTAGTGCGAAAATTATGTCCATATGACCACATATATGGGAACAAATGGACTTGTAAAAATGTGAACAATTGAAGATGTCATATGTCAAAAATCCGAGCATTAATAAAAACATGTAGATGTTATAATTACAATGTCAATTATAAAGTAAAAAATGTACACAAATATATGTTACAAAGTTGTTGCACCTGATCTCTATGTTTAGTGCATCCTCTTCACCGCACTCGTAACGACCGAATGCGCCATATTGATCTCTGATTTGGTTAACCACCCAACTATTGGAATTTTTTCTTTAAATGAGCAGGATAAGGCATACTTCTATTGTTTAATTGTCTAAATTCTTTCTTGTCACTGTCCCATTTCATTTTCTTTTATTCTCTTCATACAATGCGACCCAAGTTTGTGTTTCCTCTCCATTATAAAGAATGAATTATAGATGGAATCATTTTATGAATTTGCTGATGTATTTGTGGAATGAAAAATAGAAGTATGAGATCAAATATGTAGGATCAAGTTTAGTGCAAACAATTACTCTATTGAAATTTGACAAAATATAGGTGACCTACATCTATCACTACCTTTTTTTGTTCATTTGGAGTATCTCCCTTTCCCTATTGTTCTCATCCCATTGGTCACCCCAAACCACTATGATTGGTTTTCCATTGATTGCATGATGTATTCACTGGAATAATATAATGACTTGTATCTTTTGTACCCGTAAGCGGTAGAATCCTCAATTTTTTCCCTTTGTCAAACAAATTGCTTTGATTTTTTCATGTACCTCTCTAAAATTAACTTCCAATGACATGAGACCACTGTGAATAATTCAAACTCATCAACTAGATGAATTAAAATATGAACTTACAAGCCCATGAAACTCATGGGCAATTCCTTCTTAAACATGCAAACAATGTCAACTACGTCTTGATGCCATTATGGAATGCTAGCTATATGAATCTATTTTAATGTAATCCAATGCACAAATGTAAAGAATTGAGATATGGTGCATCATAGGTCCCAGGGGAAGTCATGGTTCACACACCATCACTCAAGGAAAGGATAATGCCACTACAAAATAAACACATACAAAATTAATTTCCACAAAACTATGAGTGCATAGTATATTATAACCTACACTGTCACTGTAGGAAAAAAAGAATGTATTTGAGATACATACCCTTAGAATGATCATATAGTCATGTGATTTGACATATATACCTTTATAAGGATCATATATCCCTGATAAATGTTCTTCTGCAGTGAAACAACATCATAGAGTCGACCTATATAAAGAAGGCACCTTCACACCTAATATAACTTCCTTTGCTAGAGAAAGATCATAGTTTTTTAAAATACATGGGACATTGTCTTATTTAAAATATCAAGAGGGACCAAACTATCCTCTATTTTATTTTCTTGGTCAATGTTTCTTTTCAATATTTGAATAATTAAGATGTATCCTAACATCCAATTGAGACCTCACTCTCTTCCCTATCAACCTCTGTACAAAAATATCCTCCTCCTTAGCTTACATTTCAAATAGGCGCACTCAGAAACAACATAAAACCAACATAAACAAGTAATAACTCTCACAATGAACCAACAAGACTTGTGCCCTTTCCCCTTGGTCTTTCCCCCTTTTTATTACTTAATTTTTAAATTTGACTTTATTCTTAAATTTGCATGGATGAGAATTCACACACAACAGAAAACCAACATAAACAAGCAACAACCACCAAAATCAACCAACAAGACTAGTGCCCTTTCCCCTTGGTCTTGCCTCATTTTCATTACTTAATTTTCAAATTTTACTCAATTCTTAAATTTTGCATGGATGATATGACTTTTCATTCATGCACCTAAATTAAATTACAATGCACACATGCGCACATGCACACGCGCGCGCGCGCGCGCACACACACACACACACACACACACACACACACACACACACACACAT
>LPNX010141776.1:365086-392572 GCA_001517045.1 Pseudotsuga menziesii
CACACACACACACACACACACAACATTTTATTACTACCATATGCTATTTATACTTATACTAATGTATAAGGTTGGGACGTTACATATTCCCCACCTTTGGGAAACATCACCCAAAAATTATAATCCTATAGTAACAAATACAAGACTTACTCAATCAATTATATAGATAGCTAGTACTATTGTGAAGGTGAGAGATTTATACGTGTGGCCATCAAGTAAAATTTTTCCACTTGCACTTGAACAATCATGAAACCCTAAGTTACGGCATTCTCTCAATTAATTTCCTAGGTGTTTAATATGCAATCAATCATACAATTACCCATCAATCTCATTACACACTCAAGAATCAATCCAATCAAATAAATGAATAATAAATAAATAATTATACAACATTCTTGAACTACCATGAGAATCATACCATCTTCCAACTCCATAATCCTCCTCGCCATTAATTTGAATGGGCCTAATTGCCATGGCACATGCCCTGTATTGTAACTTTTCCATAGATCATATAGTGGGAATTTGAAGTTCCCTAGGAGGTTTCTGTGTCTTAGACAGCCTCCCAACTTCCAATAAATCTGTGGCCTCATCAAAATTAGCCCAAATACAAGGTTAATTGGAACTAACCAACATTTAGTTACCGGTACATTGATCTTGACATTGAAATTATTGCACCCAAGGTATCTCGAAGATAGGCCTGCACTCCCTTAGTATGCGCCATTAAGGCACCAACCCAAGGCATAAGAATTCCTTGTCCATATGCCTCCCCCCCCAAAAATACCTCAAGCCATGGACTTCTAGTAATAGATTTAAGAACCGATAAGATATATTTAATTGTTGCATTTATCCTCCATCCCATAAAGGTAGTTGTTGGATTTTCGGCTTCCCTTCGACCCAGGTCCAGTCCCTTCTACTTGGCACAACAAAGCCAAATATATCATCCCGACAGAGAAAGGCTCGGTCGACAACACATGTGGCGTAGATGCAGTCTCACCTGAGATATCTTCCTTATGGGTAAATTCCAAAACCAGGTTTCCACAGTTGGGTGGGGGATTTCCTATCCCTTGGAAACACACCAAGGCGCTCGAGTAAGGCTGATGGGTGGGGTTTTAAAACTTATTCTACAAATCCAAGATGCGACACGATTCCTCCTTATGAAAGTATTATATCAACAACCCAATGCAACATAAGTACATTCACACATTCACAATAAAAATACAAAATATATCATTATACTATTTGTAAGCAAATACATAGACATTCACTCACAACAATATATATTCATACATTCGACGCAGTAGTTAACGTGGAAACCCATCCGGGAAAAAAACACAAAGGTGCTTTTCATCTAGCATTAGAAATGTATGCACCTTCTATTTGCGCACTAATCTGCAGACTCTGTTCTAGATATTCTTATTTATCTACACATGCTCTTTATTCCTCTCATGCTCTTTGATATTCTCTTCTATTCCCTCCCTACTTGAATCTACTAACAATCTGCACACATCTTGGATCGACTCAACTTTTCCTACACTTTTGTGCACTCAGCTGCAGATTATCGACTCAATGCACTTAAAAAAACTAACAGACAGCAATAGCTACAGAGATTCTAACCAGACGCTAACAAAGACTCAATAGTGTTTGAGGCTAACCCGCATACAACTTGGGTTCCTTACAGAGGAGAAGCTAACCCGCATACAGTTTAGGTTCCTCCTTTTATATACTTTTTACAAACTCTTTACAGACTCTTTATATGTAACTTTCTTAGCCAACTTCCTATACTTAGGAAATAGGCTATCTTTCTTATTCTAGTGACACTTGATAGTAGGCACTAATGACTTGACTTACAAAGATACCTTCATATGTGCAGATTCCTTCGACACCAAGAACTGGTACCCATAATATTTATGGCTTGTCACTTTCTGGCTGTTATGCCCTACTGTCATTTTCCAGCCATTATACCACTGCACACCTTATGGTACTGTTATTTTGTCACAAATTTCCTTATTGCATTCCTTCCTTCGGTCGCACATATTCCTTCTATCGTGGCTTTCACAATTTCCTCTTGAACTGCTTCTTTCCTTAACTCTTTCTTCTTTATCTGATTTTTTTGCTCCTCATTCTCCTTCTTTCCCTTCATCTTCTCTTTATTCCTTCTGTCGTTGCCTCTGTCGCAAAACTTTCTCTTATTTTTCCTTAGTACTTTGCATACTTAATTAGAATTCTAAGTGAATTATGCTTTCCTTTCCCTAGGCCCAACATGCCCCCAACACTCACATGTGGCTCATCCTAAGCCACTCGAGGCTATTCCTCCATTTCTTTACTTGTGTCGACTTTACTGTGAAAATATTTAAATATTTTCGCTACTTTCTCTACTTCCAGTTGCACTTCTTCCTCCAACTTCTTCAATTGTTCCACAAGGTTGAAATTGACATGTTCTAGTGTTACCTTCTCTACTGATGCAGTTGCTTCATGCACTTTCTGTTGTACAGGCTGAATGGTGCCTCTAACTCTTTCAGCTTCAACCTCTTACTCTGCAACCTTATTTGCACGGTGATGTTGTTGTGTGTGCAACACTGTTACTAGCTACTACAATTTTGTCATCTATGGTGCCTTATCTATTTTTTGCACTAAGGGTAACTGCTTCATCTCATCTTTCAGTTGATTTACCTCTATTTCAGCTATGTGTAGCTCCTCTACAGATTTCTCTAACTCCACATCATCTATGAGCAATACCCAAGCCTGAGAGACTTGGTAAACAACATTGGAACATACTGCGTTTGCCTGTTCAATATTCTATGTATCTTCTATTGCTGCTTTCCTTCGTTCTTCCAACTTCTTTGTAGCTTCTACTGCTGTTTTGGTTCTTTCTTCTATCATATAAAGTTACTAGTCCAAAGCGATAGGACGGACCAAATGGAAAATATCATCAACATCAACAATTTTTAAAGCTGATGACGGACTTTGAAGTGCATGCTGAGTTTTTTATACTTATGCCCCTTCCCTTCCATGGGAAGAGCATGCTTCTCAGTTACTTCTTCATTGTCAACACAACTCAATGTCTACTCATCTTCTTTGTTCTTTTGTTCGTAAAGTCTTCCGTATCATCGATGTCTTCTAGCTCCTCGACGATAAATTCAACCATTTCATCGAAATTATCTGCTTTGTCCATGATGAAATCTACCATATAGTCGTCATCTTACCTTCCATGATCAGATTTTTCCATTTCATCTTATCCTTGAAGGAATCATCACCTAGTATGTCTTGATATTCTTGTTGGGATGATGGTTATGATGATGACCTTTTTCTCTGTTTGTCATCATCCGAACATTGGTTCGGACCTGTGGGCTCTAGTAATGGATACTATGCACTCAGGTGAATTGTTCCATAATATTATCTGATGGCTTTGGTGGGATGTCATTTGGAACTCAAATTGCAACCATTGCTTCCTCATTCTTTCTTAGCAACGATGAGTCAGTTTCACTCTTGTGGGAACCAGAATGCTTCCTCATTGTCGACCCTCGTAGGGTGGTTCATATCCTTAGCTCAGGGAGGACTGGAACTAACCGAATTGTGAATGATCCCAGAACGAATATTTCTAAACCAAGGAAAGTATGCAGTGCACTAGTACATGTGGAATTTTTTCCCACAAAAAATTGTTGCTATAGAAACACATTTCTGTCACTATAGTGACGATTAGAAGCCCAAATTTTGTCGCATCAACCACACTTCAAATATTCCATGGGTATAGCAACATAACATCGATGACACGTGGTGATTGTGGAATTTGTTCAAAAAGCAATAGCCGTCGGTCTAGCGACATTTATGTGTCACTATATCGACGAACATTAGTCGCAATAGCAACGTCAATGCGTCTCTATAGGCATGATAGTATGTTGAAACCAAGAAATTCCCATGCCATTGTCTCTTGCTATAGCAATGATCTACCGGTGCTATAAAGATGACAACCTGTCATTATAGCGACGATCTACTGACACTACAAAGACAACAACCTGTCTCTATAATGACGAGAGTTTGTGGCAACTTAGAAGCCGCTAAGAACTGATTCGTCGCTATAGTAACGTTGCTATGTCCCTATAGTGCCATACATTATTCGCTATAACGATGACAATGCATCACTATAGGCATGACAGTATGTTGGAACCAAGAAATTCCCAAGTCATTGTCCATTGCTATAGCGACGGTCTACCGTCGTTATAAAGACAACAACCTGTCGCTATAACGATGAGCATTTGACGCAACTTAGAAGCAACTAAGCACTAATTTGTCACTATAGTAATGTTGCTATGTCGCTATAGCACTAGCAGTACGTCGCTATAGTGACGTTTACTGTGTATTTAATATATATATGTATATATAAAATTCACAACAAAGATTGTATTTCAAATCTAGGTGTACCTGCATTTTGGAAAGGACTTACAGTTGTGATGATGGACTAGTTAATTTCTGGAAAGGACTTACTAGTTAATTTCTATTTTGTTGGCATTTCCTTTTGCTAGGACAATATATAAGAATTTTTCTTGCAAGTTTTGGAGCTGACAAACTATTTTATTTTTGGAACTTCAAACGTTGGGGATATTTGGAAGATCTCTATCATAAGCCTCCTCGCTTTTCCAAAAGACGTTTCTAGTTTGTACTGAGGTTGTACAAGTAAAGCCACATCCAGTTTTGATAAATATAACTGTTATTAAAAAAATGTGAGGTTCCTTGGGATGGGATGCAACCATAGTAGCACTAGTGTCCATACCACAACAAGGAGGGAATGTCTTCACAGGGTTAGCTATATGATTAAAATCAAGCCTTGATAAGTGAGAAGAAACCAAACTGCAAATATGATTCTTTGTGTGACAAAAAGATATGGAGAATTTCTTGAACTTGCATTTAGTAGGAACCAAGTTATTATCAAATCTAGATATGAGACAGTTTCATGTTGACCATTATGGCATTTCTATATATCAAAGTCATTCTTAGGAGTTGGATCAAAGGTAGAAAGAGGGTTTTCATCGAAACAATAATGGATAAATTTTACCTAGGACAATAGAGGTTCTACATTGCTTTAAACCATAAGCATGATTTCTTAAATTTTGGTTGCATTGAATACCCCATGTATGAAGCCTTAGAAGAATAATTCAGTATTGAAATGATGAATTGAGCACTGGAAGTGTGCAAAATAGGGATGGTAGTAGGTTAAGGGCTTTGAAAACTCTCTTAGACCTGTCAGATTTTGCTCATGATATTATTTTATTGCAAAATTACCTATTGAAGCATTCCATCCTTGGATGTGATCTTTACACTCCAAACATTTTCTAGCTGCTCTTCTATTTTCCATGGACACAATGTATCATCTTTAGAAAATCAAAATATGAAAGCTATCGCATTGTTAAAATATGTTGAGACTTAGAGCCTTATAAGAATAATTTAGTATTGAAATGATGAAGTGAGCATTGGAAATGTACTAAATAGGGATGGTAGTAGGTCAAGGTCTCTGAAAACTCTCCTAGATCTGTCAGATTTTACTCTCGATATTATTTTATTGCAAAATTACCTATTGAAGCATTCCATCCTTGGATGTGATATTTACACTCCAAACATTATTTAGCTTCTCTTCTAGTTTCCATGCACACAATATATCATCTTTAGACAATCAAAATATGCAAGCCATCACAATGTTAAAAGATGTTGAGACTTAGAGGAGGATGTTTATGATAAAGAAGCCTGCCCTTATTTCCATCCTCTTGAGCTTAGTCAATTATCAGTCAAGATGTATATCTCTAAAGCACTTATGTATGGTATGTTTTCCTGTAAAACATTATCACTTTTCAATGTTATGGAAACTTTCAAACCAAACATTATTGTCGATTTTTCTTATGCATCTAGAATCTAGATCTCTTGTTTTTAGTAGAACATAGCAATATATATCCCTCAAATACAGCTAGCAGTAGGAATTTACTTGTGATTCTAGAAATCAATGTTTATTGCTGCAATTTATAATATGAATCGATATTATATGATGTAAGGGCCGTGTAGCAATGTTTAGAGTAGATATATTGGATTATCATGTGGTGTGTATCTGGCTTAACTTGGGTTTTAGGGTAACCACAAGTAGCATCTTATTATAGAAGAGTTGTGATGATGGACTTACCTGGAAATTATGCTCCTTCAACTGATGATGGAACTTGTTCAAATAGGTCTTTATAGAAGCTGGCCAGAAGCCCCTTTCCTGGATCCTTGACCCTTTTTATAAATACCTGAAGAGTAAAGGAAGGAAACTTAGTTGGAGCCTTTTCAAAATTGGAAATCAAGATTTAACACAAATTGGAAATCTACAGACCTATAGACAAAAACTTCTCTCCCCGTCAAAAGAAATTGCTGGAATTGCTATAATCTAGTCCCCGTGGAAACCAAGATATTTCAGAGAAAAATCCTTGCTTATCTTGCCATCTTGCCTCTAACACACTTGTTTAATACCATTTGAAACTATTAAAATGCACTTCAAATTTCTCTTCTACATTTTACTACTACAATCTTGTGCAAAAAAATCATACATGGTGAAATTATCCATGACTTGGTTTTCCATAATATCAAAGATCATTCCCTACCACTTGAGGTTAACCAATCTAAAAAGGACGTTCCATTGTCAAGAACAGTGCTGCTTTGATCTGGGCATGCTACTCTCTTTTTCAAAAGAGTGTTGACTGTAAACATTTTTCTCTTTCGGCCACCACGTGGCCTTGACTGAAAGACATCATCCTCCTCAAACAAATCTCCCTGTTAAACAGAAACAATTTAACTAAGCCATACAATATTGCACAATATATAGAGAAACAACTTCCAAAGGCTGATATTTCAAGCGAGTAAAAATTGTTGTTGCTAGACTCACTTGTACATAACAAATTTTTCTTGTCTTCTCATGATTGTATCTGACAACTTTATGTCAAAAATCATTTCACATTCAACAAATCTACACTTAATTGGTCTTAATCCAAGGTGTACTGCTCCATTGTGTTGATTGAGATTTGATTTATGCAAAGTAAAATTTAATTAGATTATGACTCCATACCAAGTCTAAAATGAAATTTAATTGGATTACAACTCCATACCAAGTAAAAAACTGAAATTTTCATTTGTATACAAAAAATTGCTAAAATTATAGATAACATATTTTAGTAAAACTATGCAAGCAATTTTCAAAGTGGCATTGTATCCTCTCGACACATCTTTGGATTTCATGAATGCGCATGTGCCTTTTGATATATTTCTTCAATTTCCTACTGCCACAAACTTCACAATAAACATGGCTATGGTTCTGCTGCACATGTTCTCTCAAAGCTTTTTCATTTGTAAAGTACTTGTAACAGCTAGGCTCACAACAAACAACCTCTACATATGTTGTAGTTGCAGACAAGAAACATTTGCAATTAATAAAAGGATTACAACTCTTTTAACTAGGGGAAAATTCTTCAGACATTTAAAGGAACCCTACCTCACAATATGTACCAGGGAAACACAAATTTGGTTAAGTAAATATGAGAGCCTATATACCATCAGTGCAAATGTGATGACAATGATTTTGTTTTGAAACGTAACTTGCTGACAGGTTTAGGTAACAACACTTATATTTTAGATAATATATCTCACTTAGCACTATATTTTAGCATGTACCAGTGTTGTTGGCACACAACCCATAGTTTCATATTTTGTTCAATAGAATATTTCATTGCCATCATTACTGACTTTCAATAAAGTGAGCATATTAGAAACAAAACCCCAAGAAAGGAATTTCCTTGTCCTATTTTAATTAAACCAAAATGGTCAAAAGAGTCAAATGCAAGTTTTAGTAAGAATTCAAAAAAAGTGAAAATTTAAGCAAGTGATTTAATCTAGCGCATTGGATTTAGTTCTGTTACAATTTACTTCCAAAACAACCACTTGACTATTCAGATAAAAAATATTTATCTCCTATCCATCTTACAACACAATGATATGATAAATACATTATCCTAGGGCTAGTATCATTGCAATGTATTTTAACATTTTCTGATCGTTCTACAGAATAACTATGTGAAAAAATATTTCACCGAAGATCATTTTCTTGCAATCATAGGCTTATTTATCCAGATTAACTTATATTATTCCAAAAATATGAGAATGAGAAAAAACTTGTTCAGTTCAAACTCCCACCAAGTAAGAGAAGTTGTAAAGCCCCCCCATCAACCATGTTGACAAATAGTTAATTGGTTCATTTCCTTAGGCATAAAAGAAGAATAAACTTCAAGATTGATTTAAGTAACGAGATCACCATTTATGGAGAATTTATCAATCAGAGATTGAGAATGATCATAATTCCATTTTTGCATCGACCAGATTAGGATCAATGCATATTATTTTGGTAGATATTATGTAGAGAAGGTGCACATGCTTTCATGTGCTAGGTTGCCTTTATTAGGATGTCGATGATGACGATGATGAAGATGATGATACCATTGATGATCTTAAAGATGAATATGATGATGGTGATGATGATGATGATGATAACATTGATGAAGATGATTATTATAACATTGACGATGATGAGGCTGAGGATGAGAATGAGGTTGATTAGGATGTCGATGATGACAATGATGAAGATGATGGTGATGATGACGATGACGACGATGATGATACCATTGATGATATTAAAGATGAAGATGATGATGGTGATGATGATGATGATTATGATACCATTGATGATCATACAGATGAAGATGATTATGGTTGCGATTATTCTAATGAGTATGAACATGATTATGATTATGGAGATGAACATGATGATGATGATGATGATAACATTGATGACGACGATGATGATGGTGATGATGACGACGACGACGATGATGATAACATTGATGATGATAATGATCATAACATTGACGATGATGAGGCTGAGGATGATGATGAGGTCGATTAGGATGTCGACGATGACGATACCGTTTATGATCTTAAAGATTAATATGATGATGATGACGACGACGATGATGATGACGACGACGATGATGATAACATTGATGATGGTGATGATTATAACATTGAATATAATGAGGCTAAGGATGAGGATGAGGTTGATTAGGATGACGATGATGAAGATGATGATGATGATGATGATGATACCATTGATGATCTTAAATATGAATATAATGATGGTGATGATGATGATTATGATACCATTGGTGATCATAAAGATGAAGATGATGATCGTTGTGAATATTCTAATGAGGATGACATGATGATGATGGTTTCCATTATTCTAATGAGTATGAACATGACGACGACGATGATTTATATTTTTCATCATCAATATCATCATCAAAAAATTCTTCATCTGTATCTTCATCTGGTCTAGAATCGCTATCATTGTCATCATCAAAGTCATTTTCAGTTATATATTCATCATCAATATCATCACCGAGTTAAAAATAATCTACGACGTCATTTGGATGATCAAATTCTTGATCGGATTATTCATCTGACACATCTGCGGTGGCCAACTTCTCGTGATCTGCATTACCTTCTTCTTCGACATTGTCTTCTTCCTCTACTAGATTACACTTGATCGGTCTTCCTCTTGGATCATATCTAACAATGTATGACCGACCTGGTTTACTTGGAACCTCTGAGTAAAAGACCTACTCACATTGACTTGGAAGAACATAAGGCTCTGTAATCAGTTCAAGTGCCCTTGTATTAACCATGGTAAATCCATTGACATACTCAATAACAGTTCTTTTAGGATCACGCTCATTCATTCGTAGCCTATACCATTTTAACTCAAACTGAACTATTTTAAATGAATAAAAGTCACACTTAATTATATCTTCCAGATAACCATAGTACCTATTTTCAGATACTTCTGGATGCTTGTCACTTCTAGAGGAAATATTAAAGACTTGAAAAACTGCAGTTATCCCACAATCGAATTTTTTTCTTATTGTCATCCAACTTTTTGATGCGAAATTTACGACCATTGTACCACATAGCGTTGTGGTGTGTCAACTGCATCATTCCCCACTTAGTAAATACATATATAATAAGAAAGAAACAAAATAAATACATTTATATAAAATGGGAAACAACAAAAAAATGATCATGGTATAAAATATACTTTCCTTTTTTTTCTTTTGAACCTTATTCTAAATCAATTTCCCTTTGTGTAAGTTCATCGGGATATTCTTCTCGACGACGATGCACTGTTTTAATCAATTTACTCACCCCTTCCCATGATAAGGTATCATAGAAATATATACATTGTTTTATCCATTCCTTCATCCCATCAATATTGTTAGAAATGTATAAATGTACTGCATCCCACACGCAACCAACTATATCGTAAAATAACTATTAAGAATTGTAAATTAGCTATCATTCAAGGCTATTAAGTTTACCTTACAATACTAATGGAATAATAAAAATTACATGAGTAAGATATATATGAAATTGAAAAATTAATTGTATAATATATTAAATATACACCATCTAATTGCCTTTCACTTTCCTTGTTCTACCTTTCCCCAACATGACCTCCCCTTTAAATTTGTTGATGGAGTTGACATGCCAAATGCAAGGAAGATTGACATTTTTTTCTAAATTTGGAAGATACTGACTAATGTACACCATGGATTGATATACCATATAGCCCTGCACAATAGAACCCTTGGGATGTGATCTTTGTCTGACAAAAGCATTCAATGAATTCAAATTCCTTTCCACCATCCACAATGATCTTGTGTGTATAGGTGCACACAATTCAATCTCCTCAACTTGGTGTATACGATAGTTTTCTTGTGCATTGAAAAATATAGGAGGTAAATACTTTTGCATTTCACACATTAGAGGAGGAATTTCTCTCTTCCAATGCCTAATATCTTCTTTATGGATTTGTTTAGATGAAAGCCACCTACAAATTATGCAAGAAAATAATGGTGATCAACAAGATTGAGGCATATATAATAAAGTTCCAATATGTAAAACTCAATATGTCAATAAGCTATGCAACAAAGTGAACAAACATTTTCATGCATATAAATTGTTACTTACCTCATGTATTTACCAAGATCATATATAACNAGCCATCTGGGAGAGATAGAGGTAGAATGCACTATAACAAAAAGAAAATGATCATTATTTATTTAAATTCCAAATAAAAGACCACAATTACTAAAAATATGTACTAAATGGAAATTATATAGGTAAATAATTACCTTAATGAATGTATGCTAGTCATGAGTTTTAACACCACCAAAATTACCATTTTTCGTTAAGATATTTTGTATGTTTGATGAAAACCCAGTAGGAAACCTTATTTTTTGAATGAACTCTTTGATATCATTGCTTTGTTGCTCTGTCAATAACCATGGAAGACTAATTATATTTCGGTACTCCTCTTTGACATTGGAATTAATTACACTTTGCAATGTGTGATTGGCTTCTGCAATGTCACTACAATTTTTTCCAATTTTACCTTTGTCGGTCCTTCCATCTAAGATTCTCCATATCATTTCTATTACATTCTTCTTGATATGCATTGTATCAAACAAATGAGCTATTTGTAGGTGCTCGTAGTAAGGCAACCTACTGAATTGTATGGGATAACTCTTCATTTCTCATGGAATCCCATTCATTCCTTCACGACAATCAATATTAAACATAAACGAAAACACATTAACAATAATTCATGAATGCACCCATGGTAGAGAAAATTCAATAAAAATATAAAATTCATAATATTACATATACTATTTGCATACCATGACGATGTCTATTATATTCCAACTTCCATAGGTGAGGTGTCATTCTTCATGGTTTCTTCCCATTCTCTTCTTTACCACTGAATTTTGTTTTCTTAATAGTTCGATATGTACGGTTCTTAGGGAGGAAGTGCATGTAGTCATCAAACACCTCCTTTCTTAGACTTCTTGAACAAAGAGATTTTATCCTAGGACCATAGATTGGACATGTAAATTTTCCATTTGCTTGAAGAATTGCAAGATATATGTATTAATGTTATAAGCATCAAAATATTATTAATTTAAATAAAAATGCATGATATTCACCTTAAAAAATATTAATTTAAAGTGCAACAGAAATTTACATACCACAAAAATGTGTTAACCCGGGAGCGTCACGAATTGTCCGTGCAAGTATTCCATGGAACTGGAATTGTTTCTGCCCTATTGGTCTAGAGATGTCATACATAGTGATGCCAACCTATAACTTCAATAGCTTATCTATAATAGGCTCAATATATACATTCATATCTTTAACTTGGTATAGAACATATTCGACAACATTTCCATAGAACATAGAACATAGAACATATTCGACAACATTTCCTTCGACCCTCACAACATTAATCTCAGAGCCTATGAAGGAAACAACACTAAGACACATAGTAACCATACTTCCACACCAATTTACTTCAGTCCTAGGTGTTGCATATAGCAGCTCGCAGTTGCAATATATTAAGTCAGTTGAAAGTGAGGAGGAATGGGGGAAGCACCTACTTGTTTAGTATGCCATATCTTCACACGCGCATCCATCGAGTGTAATAATGACAACATGATCCATCACATGGATCACCTCTCCGAGTTATCATGTAGATGCTTCCAACTAACCCATCCCCTTACATGATCACATCATTATAATCATGACTGAAGTGAATTTGAAAATACATCGTTATATTCTCTCAGCTTGACAATTAAAAACCTCTAGCCTATCCCATCCAGGTTTCCTTTATCTCATGCGACTGCGTCGCACTCCTTGCGAATTTCATTTTGCAATCAATATTGTTCTGTTCTTGTGACAAACCAATTGTCTTCACTCAAAATTTTTACCTCGAGGTGCCAAGACTGCAAAACTTCACTTCTTACTGTGGTAGAATGGCAGTATGCGATCATAAATTTTGGCTCATTCTTTCTTTCCTTCTTAGTTTCTCTTCTCTCTTTCTTTCATCTCTATTTTTTTTTCTTTTCTCTTTTTTTTTATGCGACCAAGTCATAGGTATCATAATATGGTTTCAGTCGAATCCCATTGAACAGTCCTCTAACCTTTGTCCCATCTAATTTTTCTAGCTTCACTGCTCCTCCATCAGTGATTTCTTTGACAATGTATGGTCCTAACCAATGAGTATTTAACTTCCCTGGATGCTTGAATAATTTGCTATCATACATAAGAACAATAATTCCAACTTGAAATTGCTTATTTTTAATGTGTCAATCATGCCATACCTTTTGTATTTTCTTTTTTACATTTTGCTGAAATCCTACAACAAAACGTTCTTCTTCCAACTGTACTAGTTGAAGTAACTTGTCTTCCATAGCATCAACATCTGTCATTTCAGTGATCACAACAACTTTTAAGCTCAGTACAATGTATTCCATAGGCATGACAACTTCTTTCCCATACACCAATAGAAATGGAATCTGACCTATCAACTTCTTACACATCGTGTGATATGCCCATAATACCGTAGAAATATTCTGGTCCCAGTCATCTCTTCGCACATTTCAAACCTTTTTCAATGTGTTTTCCAGAATTTTGTTGAATGCTTCTACAACTCCATTTGCATGAGGATGATATGGTGTTGTCCTTCGATGTTGTATCTAAAATTACTGAGTTATTTCTTCAATCAATTGATTAAAAAAATGCATACCTTTATTGTTGATTAAAATATTTGGGCACCTGAAACTTGTCACAACATTTTCAAATAGAAACTTTGCAGTAGTACAATCCTTTACTGGTGTTGCTTCTGCCCACCTGGTTAGGTAATCAGTTGTAGTAATAATATATTGTTCTCTCGTACAATTTCCTACCGGATTGATAGGTCCTACAAAATCAACGACCCATTTATCGATTTCCTGTAATGTTATCTATGGTATCAATGGAATTTCATCTCTTCGGGAAGGCTTTCCAGTTCTTTGATAGACATCACAGTTGCAACAATAATCCCATGTGTCTGCTTGCATGGTGGGCCACCATAATCATGCTTGCAAAATATTGCACGCCATATCTTTTCCTGTGTAGCTGCTTCCTGTGACACCAACATGTGCCTCATTAAATATCCATGGGAGCTCGTGCTCCAAAACACAGTGCCAAAGTATCTCATCAGGACCCATTTTATACAATTGTCCAATGATTAATTGGAAATCTGTAGCTTGCACAACCAACTGCTTCTTCTGTGCAGTCGTGAATTCAACTAGCGCATAACCCATACTTAAGAACTCTATGATATCCCTGTACTAATCATCAAACATGGTTATTGCAAATGTGCATCAGGAATATTATCTTCCATACTAGTTGGTGCTTATCCACTTTCAATCCTTGAAAGATGGGCTGGTCCCAAATTCAATCGAACAGGTTTAACAATTATATCAAAACCAAATTCCTGGAAGGGGAGAAGCTACCGACAGATCTTCCCCCCCAACACTGGATTACTGACCAAGTATTTTAGTGCAGAATGGTAAGTGTACATCTTAAAATGTCCACCCAGCAAATAATGCCTGAATTTATACAACACGTATACCATTGCTAACCATTCTCTTTCTGCCGTGGTATAATTCTTTTATGCAGTTGACAACTTCTTGCTAGTGAAGCCAATAGGGTGATCGATCGATCCTTCACCAGAATGTGTCAGTACCATGCCGAGTGCAACAAATGATTCATCAACATGAACGTGGAAATATTTTTCCAGAGTATTGATGTAATAGCCATCTTGTTCTTCATCTTGTCCAATTTTTCTTGGCAGTCCTCTGTCCATTGAAACTTAGTATCTTTTTTCAACAGTTTTTCCATCGGATTAGTCACCTTTGCATATCCTTTGATGAATTTCCTGTAGTATCTAGTGTGTCCTAATGTTGCTCTTAATTGTTTAACTGTAATAGGTGGTGCTAGATCAAGCATGATCACAATTTTTCCCGGATCAACCAAAATTCCTCCGCGACAGACCACATGGCCCAACAAAGCTCCAAAAGGTGTGCAAAAAATACATTTCTTCAAATTTAGGTCTATTTGATACTGGTGGCAGTGTTCCAACATCATGCTCAAGCTTTGTATATGGTATTTCATTATTCCAAATACTGTCCAATCATTGAAGTAGACTTCAAGAAATTTGTGTATAAAGTATTTAAAAATAGTGTCTACGAATCTGGAAAAAATCGTAGGCGCATTCTTAAGTCCAAAGGGAATTATCGTATACTGGAAACATCCCCACTCTGTCACAAAGGTATTCTTGTGTCGGGCCTGCTTTGCAATCCTGATATGATGGTAACCTAGAAAATACATCAGTGAAATAGTACATCTCTTTCCCTCTGACATTTTCCAATAACTCATATGTAGATGGAGTCGGAAATAGATAATGTAAACACGCATCATTCAACTTTCTCAGGTCGACACAAATTCTTACTTGAGATCTACTTATCCTACACTACAATTGGGATAATTCACTCCGATTCTTCGACAGTTTCTATAACACCTGGCTCTGACATTTGATCCAATTCAGCCTTGACCTTTTCTTTGTATCGTGGATTTAATCTATATGGTCGCTGCTTGAATGGTTTTGAGTTGGGACTCAAAGGTATCTTCATTTCATTGAGGTCACCGACTGTTCCTTTCATTTCTGAAAATTTGGTAGGGAATAGATCCTGGAATTCATGCAACAAGTCAGTGATCTTCCCCACAATTGCATCATTCCAATAATATCTAATATTGGCGAACTTTGGATTTTCAAGTGACCCAATATTTACTTTATTAATTTTAGGTGGACTTAGGAATTGGTCACTGAAAATGCCAAATCCTTCCATTGCGCACATACCTTTTGACTCAGGTATGTTTATGTCAATCAGTTCATCATCATCCAGTTCTCCCGTGACAGTATAACATTCCATCCAATGGCAGATTGTCGCACTGCGTTGATGGAAATTTGCAGCTGCAACAAGGATTTCCTCACATTTGTTCTCTTTCATTATATGTAGTGCAACATCAATTGTTGGATGATCACTTGAAAAATCAAATGTTTGTGTGAATCTTGTAGCTAACTCTTCGCACTCGATATTTCCTCATAGCAACTCTATTGATGTGTACCATCTCCTTTGGTACCATCTCCAATGTATATATGAATTGATGAACCCATTCTTGTCATGGATACTCTTGCCATGTTGCATGAAAATACTCAATATGTTCAACATGATTTGTCAATAATGTATACTTGGAAATAATATAACTGATCTCTTCTCCCAAAACTATTCTGCACCAATATTATGCATTGTGTCCAGTCAAAGATAGATTGTCTATGTGTACCGCACCATCTAGCTGGTGTAGCTTTCAGCACAAAGTCCAAGGTGAACAATCGCTATGATTAATTTTGCTTCAAATTCCACCAGAATAGACACAAGGCTAGGTAAATCTTTGTATCTAGGTAGCTCACTTTCCTCGACTCCTACCTATCGCATAGATCTTGTAATTCTTACACATATTCACATGGAAACTTCATGCAATCGGTTCTTCCAATTTTCTAATGCGTCACCTGAATCGGATGTGCAAGAGCTAACACTTCACCAACTCCACTTTCCATAAGCTGTTGGGTTTATATAGTCATCTCTTGAAGACATGACATTATATAACTGGTCCAAGTAATTACCTTGGCCTTCACTTTTCACTGGCTCGACATATCTCTGCCCTTCAAGAAGATCAATTGGTGTGACCACCCTTATCTCAAAATCTTCAAATGACAATATTATTTTCTTAAAATTAATTATGGTATGATTATCTATTGCCCAGTCAATCCCCAAAAGTGTAGGATATGGGTTTGAATCGTTGAAAATGTATATCAATTCAAAGTCTATGTATGTCCTCATGCCTTATACTTTGACATTTACTTGATTAATTCAACCAATGGGTAGAACCTTCGACTGATTCGCTAGCCTTAGATGAATGGGAGAAATCCAGTTGTAGTTTATTCATGCTTTGCCATGTTTTTCTTGTCAAGATATTGACATCAGATCCCATATCTAAAATGATATAATCCATATCATAATCTCTTATCTGCGCTGTCATTCGCAGTTTGTGACAAGTTTTTAATATTTTCCCAAAATGGTAAACTCTTTTTCTAGGTCACAGGTCTTATGGAGTTTCTTCTATGAGTGCTATCAACTCCACTACAACATCTCTATCATGAATTAGTGCTAAACAACTTTTGAAAATTTATTTGAGCTTACTAACTTTTTTGAGTGGTTTCTTCCCAAGTAATTGTTCAAATCTTTCGGGCATCACCTTTACTTGTCCAGATGTTGATGCTTGATTGGTATCAACCAATTCTGGTCCCACATCCAAGAATACTTCCTTCTCCTTCTGGACGTCTAATGGGGATTTACTTTGAGCCACAGGTCATACCTGCAGTTGTCCCTATTGTGTATTTTGGTCTGATCCCGTAGCAACACCTCCTCTTGTAACAACAAGGATATTTGGTTCTCTTGGATCAACAAAAATCATCTAAATGTTTTGGTTGGGATTTGAGTTCAAATTCTACACAGGATTGGGATTTCCCACAGTTTGAGCCTGCCATTTCACAATCAATTGTAGACACTGTTCGATAGTGTGGTCAAATGATTTACAGTATGTACATGCCTTCCTAATACTTTGGAAATCTTGGGAAAAGTGTCCTGGTTTTCCATAGTTATAACATATGAGTTGGCCTCTTCCTCGACCAAATTCTGCTCCTCGATGTTGTCCTTGACCTCAAAAATTTTCACCCCCCCTTGGATGAGGGTATTGTTGCTGTGGAATATACAAATTCTGTTGATATTATGGTCGAGGATATTATGGTTGTTGAAATTGTGTTGGTGGATATTGAGCAGGATGATACTGAGGTTGCGCTTGTTCAACTTGCATCTTATCATCATTCTCCATCAAGTAGGTATTCACAGTCTTTTCTTGCAGCAGATAAAGTGATCTATAATATTTTTCATTGTATCCTACCGATTTACATAATTTAATATATGGACTAGATGGTGTATTTACAATATTCTATAAATACAAACATTCTTCTGACTTATGGCCTCTAGTCTAACATATTCTGCACCAAGGCATCCATTGGGTGTTTATTGGGTTCAACACTCCCACTATGACATAGTTCATGAGAACTGGAAAATTATGTTTATGGTGTCCATTTGTTCTACATGTTTTACACCATAATTATTCTTGCACTTCCTTGACTTTCTTGACGTCCTGGAGCTACACCATAAGATTATCCAACTGTGAATGAATCTGCATCATTCCTATGTCGGTTTCTCCAATCGACGAGAATGCTAGTTTCATTGCTATTTCC
The DNA here is from genome assembly GCA_001517045.1 of Pseudotsuga menziesii. Taxonomy (NCBI): domain Eukaryota; kingdom Viridiplantae; phylum Streptophyta; class Pinopsida; order Pinales; family Pinaceae; genus Pseudotsuga; species Pseudotsuga menziesii. The sequence goes on from LPNX010141776.1 coordinate 383,460, forward strand.
AGAGCTTCTGTATGTGATACAATCTTCTATTGCATCAATGGGATCTGAATGTGCTACGGCAAGGAGTCAATGAACCATTCCTTATGATGTACATCCGAAATCTAGAATCTCACTTTGGCCATTAATGTCTTGAATCTCTGGTCAAAGTTCCAAACAGACTTTGTAGGTAGCTTTTTGATTTCTTTAATCTCTATAATGCACTGTGACTCAAACTTCGGCTTTCTAAACTCATATATCATTCCAAACCGAATCTGGCCAAGCATTTTCTGTGCAATTGCTGCAGGCACTATAGAAAATTTCATGTACTAGTATAACGCACTACCTCGCAGAGTCATGATCATCTATTCTTTCTTTATGTTCTCATCTTGGACTTGTTGCACAGTCCATACAGATTCACAGAGAAACCAATGTTTCTCTGGGTCTTCCAACCCATTTCCATTGAATATTGGTAACTTAATGTCGGTCCCAACCATTGTATTAGTTGGTGGTACATTTGGACAAACATTTTGACAAGTCAAATTCCCTTGTTCGCTATTCATAGTGTCAGTACTACTTGTATTTACAAATCCACTTGGAGATAAGTGTATATATCTTACCTCTAGTGATGTGCACAGTGTTGTAGACGTGTCATACCTATTTTATTTATCTAGAGCTTCAGTTTATTCTTATGATTCTTTTTCTCCTTCATATATCGACTGATATTCTTCTTCTTCGTCGCAAGACCCCTCGTCTAATTACGATTCAAGCTCGTAGTTTTCTTCTCTGGGTGTGCTACAGCTCCCTCTTCCTATCACGGTATATCTTCACTTTCCTGACCGAAATATTCTTCCACTTCTTAAAAAACCATCCTCTAGGTCAGTTCCACTATATCCATGGAACATCTCAACTCAGTTGGCACCATTTTTCAGACAAATATGCTTCAACATAACCACCTTTCTATGCAAAGCTTCCAACTGTCACATTTGTAGGATTCCTTTTTCACATACAAGCATTTTTATCCACGTCTTTAAAGATGACAATTATCTTCCACGGGGTCTTTGGAAAAAAATTCGCTCAGCTTCACTATATGAGGTTATTGTGTCAACAACAAGTTCAGTAATGTATCCCTCCAAAATACTGTCTACCCAAAAATATAAACCTTTGCAAAGGGTTTTTCACACTTTTCAGTCGCTGAATCAACTAAGGAGTCCACTCCGTCGGTTCTCCTCCTTGGAAATTTATGTGTTGTGTTTCCAACTTAGACACCCACTCATGCAACACAATGGGAAATTTAGAAAATCTCATGAATATCTGTATAGAGGTATCTACCCAACCACTCTTTTGGGTTCCATTGAGATCCTTTACTCTCTTCTCGTGCAAACTCTAATGCTTTGAAATCCACCCAATCTTGGATTTTAGGCTTCGACAGATGCAACAACATATCCCTCACCAAAATGATTCGGTCTCGACAAAGAAACCATTTTTTGAATTTTTTTCTTCCCTTCGACCCAGGTTCAATCCCTTCTGCTTAGCGCAACAAAGCCCAAGATATTGGCCCAATAGATCAAGGCTCGATTGGCAGCACTTGCGGCACAGATGCAATCTCACTCGAGATATCTTCCTTATGGGTAACTGCCAGAACTAGGTTTCTGCAGTTGGGTGGGGGATTTCTTTTCCCTTGGAAACATTTCAAGGAACTCGAATAAGGATGATGGGTGGGGTTTTGACACTTATTCTACACAACCAAGCTGGAAATGTTTCCTCCTTGTGCAAGTATTATATCAACAACCCATTACAGCATAAGTGCTTTCACACATTCACAATAACAATGCAACATATATCAATATACTCTTTGTAAGAAAATAGATATAAATTCACTAACAACAACATATATACATGCATCTTAAACACATTCATCATTCATACATTTGACTTAGTAGTTAACGTGGAAACCCATTCGGGAAAAAAACCACAAATATGCTCTTCATCTGGTATGAGAAATGTATGCACCTTATATCTATGCACTAAGCTGTGGAATCTATTCTAGATATTCTTATTTATCTACACATACTCTTTATTCCTCTCATGATCTCTGATCTTCTCTTCTATTTCCTCCTTACTTGACTCTACTAACGATCCGCACACAACTTGGATCAACTCAAATTCTCCTACACTTCTATGCACTCAACTGCAGATTCTCAACTCAATGCACTTAGCAAAACTAACAAATAACAATAACCAGTGAGATTCTAACCAAACACTAACAAAGAGTCAATAGTGTCTGAGGATAACCCACATAAAACTTGGGTTCGTAACAATGGAGAAGATAACCCGCATACATCTTGGGTTCCTCCTTTTATAGTCTCTTTATAGACTTTGTACCTGTCGCTTTCTCATCCGACTTCCTATACTAATCCAATAGGTTGTATTTCCTACTCTAGCGACACTTGACAGTAGGAACTAATGACCTAACTTACAAATATACCTTCATATGTGCGACTTTCATTGCCTCCAGCCGACCTTGTACCCACGATCTTTATGTCCTTTCACTTTTTGGCCGTTATGCCCTACTGTCATTTTCCATTCATTATACTACTGCACGCATTCTGGTACTGTTATTTCGTCACACCTTTCCTTGTCACATTCCTTTCTTCTGTTGCACATCTTCCTTTTGTCGCGGCTTTCACAGTTTCCTCTTGAACTACTTATTTCCTTAACTCCTTCTTCTTTATCTTCTTTTGCCACGCCTCATTCTCCTTCTTTCCCTTCATCTACTATTTCTTCCTTTTGCCACCGCCTCTGCCACCGCTCCTTTCTCTTCTTCTGCCTTAGATCTTCGCATACTTAAGCAGAATTCTAAGTGAAATCCATTTTCCTTTCCCTAGGCCCAATAGTAGTCTATTGTAACCATTATCATTCATGGTTATGCACCCCTAGGAAATCCTATAATGATTAGACTCTTTAAGATAATTGATTGATTCACCTAAGTCAAACTTTCTTTCACCACAAATGATCAATGATTAGTAGTCATTTCCTCAAGATAATAAGATATCATGAAATCCATTATGAATAATAAAGTGTTGTAACTAGTTATCATATGTTACCATGAAGAAATTCTCATCACAAGCTAAACTTTTGCATTAGAACATATAATAAGCCATTATCATGGAATAATATGGCTCATAAACTATGTTTTACTTATCACGAAATACCAAATCACATTAAACAAAAACCCAAGATATCCTCATGAGATAATCAAGCATCCTACTGAACTGATATGTCATGAAAGACCATCATGAATTAATGCTATATTATAAAATAAAGTACCACAGTGAATATCAACATGAAGTAATAACATATGCTAAATTGCATGTCATCGTTCACCAAATACCATGATCAAGCAATAAAGTACCATACTAAATTCAACATGACATATCATAAAATGCTTATTATTGGTCACCAAATACCATGATTAAGAAACAAAGTACAATACTGAATATCAACACAAAGAAACAACATATGATAAATTGTGTATCATCGGTCACCAAATACCATGATTAAGCAATAAAGTACAATACTGAATATCAACACAAAGAAACAACACATGATAAATTGTGTATCATCAATCACCAAATACCATGATGAAGCAATAAAGTACCTTACTGAAAGAGTAGAGTGAAAGGTATATGGTTTTGTTCTAGAGTTTCGATAGACTCTTAGCAGGAGGGGTTTTGCATGTCTTTTCTAAGGTTTTTTGGGCAGGTGAGGCTATAGGTGGGGTCTGATGCTAGGTGTCATATCTTCTTCTGTCAACATCAAACAATGGGTTAATATGAGCCTTTAGTGGATTATATTGAGGATACACTGTTAAAAGAGGATATCTTTTGGCATGTGGACATATCATGGAGTCACATGCCTTAGGGTTAAGAAGACAACGAGGGTACTCTTCCCTTATGGAATGCCATCATGGTTATTCCATCATGTATTATATTGAAAGATAAGTATCTAGAGAAAAAAAGGAGGAGGACTATTTTCCATGATAGAAGGAAGTGGATTCTCTCCTAAGTCAAGAAGATAAAACTCAAAAACTAAATAAATATGGTATGACAGATTAACCTCATGTGAAGGAGGAAAAATGGGTTAGGAAAAAGAAGATAGAGGTTGTTAAATATCGAGTAAAGGAATTTCTCTGATGGTTGGGAAAGATGTGCAGGTGGAGAAAGTGGTCTATCTTTTGGGTAAGACTTCGGTGGGAAAATTTCTGGGTCGAAAGATGGGGGTCAATCTTCTTAACAATTGGATTTAGAGTCATTGGGGTTCTATTTTGGATCTCCTTCCATATTTTGTACCAAGGATGGATAGGATTTATTTCCCATTTTGAAACCGATGCTAATTATATCCTATCAGGATCATGGTGCTATGACAAAGTGATCATATCCCTAAAACTCTTGAATCTGAGGGTTAATGCTTAGGAGGAATTCATTAAAAAGACTTTGGTATGGGTTAGTGTACCTCAACTTCCTATGAAGATACGTAATGATAGATCATTGAAGGAAATTGATGACATGTTGGGTAAGAGTCATCCTCAAAGAAGAATCTTACAAATATTCAAGTGCTAGCTCTATTGCTAATATTCTAGTGGATTTATATGCCAGTGAGGATTTATATGAGTCCATGGAGATAGAATTTGGCTCGACCTATTTTACTTAATTTTTAGATTATGAAAATATACCCTTCCATTGTATTCAATGCCACTTGTATGGCCATTCCATTCAGTATTGCAACACATATGTTACCCGAAATGCTTGGAGGGTAAAAGATCCAGGAGGTTTCTTTAGCCTAGTGGTCAAACCCTCTCTCTTTGTAAAGTAATCTCATGATAACTTGCATCATATAGAAGGAAACAAGGAACTTGGTACCTTGTTTACTCTAAAATTGATTGCATCATCCCATTCTAAGGAGTCTCAAGTGGGATCAATTGTTATTTCATTGGAAGGGATTCATCCTTGGACTCCCTTGCTCCATGAATTCTTATATGTTTCCCTTTCTCAGCATAAAAAAATGGAATCTATCCAGAAAAAGAGTGTAGTTTGTGCAAAAGTATGTTGGAGCCATACTTAGGTCAAAGGGTCCGACAAAGAAAGTTTTTGTTCTCCTTCTTGTTTGTTTCTTGGCCCTCCTTGCTGGATTTTGGGAGAAAGTATCTGGTTCATGTTTCTCCATCAAAGGGAACCTCCTTAGTTTCCAAAGTATCTTTACCACCATGTTTGAATGTCGTTAATATATCAAATGATTCATAATATAGGAATTTCCTTGTCCTATTTTAATTAAACCAAAATGGTCAAAAGAGTCAAATGCAAGTTTCATTAAGAATTGGAAAAAAGTGAAAATTTAAGCAAGTGATTTAATTTGGCATATTGGATTTAGTTCTATTACAGTTTACTTCCAAAACAACCAATTGACTATTCAGATAAAAAATATTTATCTCCTAGCCATCTTACAACACAATTATATGATAAATACATTATCATAGGGCTAGTTTCATTGCAATGTATTTTAACTTTTTCTGTTTGTTCTACAAAACAACTATATGATAAAATCTATCAGCGAAGATCATTTTCCTGCAATCATTGTTGATGTATTTGTAACTTCGGAATGTATTCTTCTATGTATCTTATATATTGTAACCCGATGTTTATTCCGGGATGTTTCTATTATGTATTTGAGTCATGTTGTCATGCCCCGATGTTCCGATCGGGAGGATTAATAATGTAAACAAGTCTTGTCAAGTCATTGTTAAAGTCCCCACAGTTTCGGGGCACTAGAGTTATTATACACTCATTGAGATGTAGGCTCTAGTAAGTAATTGTTAAGTTGGGCTGACATGATTGAGTGCACTTCAAGTGAACGGAAGAATATAAATAGAGAGTGAGAGTCTCTCTATTTATCACTTGCAACACATCACTCACTCACTCAAGTGTGGCGCATTAGTGAGGAAGGAAATACACCGGGACTAGACAAGAAGAAGACTACTGCTGTCGGAAGTGCATCTTACTGTTTTGGAATTTTACTATTTTGGTGCTGATTCTATCTCTAAGGAAGTTGCGGGGTTTAATCCTTTATGGTTTCCCCGAGAAAAACTCTGTGTCTCTTGTCTCTTGTGATGTGCTTATGTTTTATTGCTGTGCTTGTTATTCTCTCAGTGAAAAGATCCTAAGATCATAATGCTATCTTATATGATGAAAAAATAACATGGTATCAGAGCTAACCTGAGAATAAGACATTGTGCAGCTACAGAATCTAGGGCTTCTTAATTTTTTGGTCCCTCTCCACAATCTATCAACAAAAGTATGCTAGGATGACTCTCCATTGAAGGGTGCATCTTTCTGTCGAAGCAGAATTCGATTCCAAGCATTTTCAGTTTTCAATATGGAAATTAGGGCTTTATACAGAAGAGGAATTTTTCAGTGAGACCAGCACAGGATTTTTATCCTCATCAAAACCGAATTTTAGAGACCTGGATCAAGAAATTTGGTTGGGTGAAACTCCGGGAAAGTCAAACCCTAGTTTGACCCCGAGCTAGGAAAAACCCTAAATACTAAAACTGATAAGTTTTGGTACAGTCGCTATATTCCGAGTTTGGCGAAGTCTCAGAAGATGAAAATTGTAGGGGCCTACGATAAAATCCTGATGAACACTGTGTCTCAAAAATCAGACTCATATTCTCTATATTCTGGGAGATATGATCCCTCCAAGTTAGGGTTCCAGCCTCTTCCAGAATTCATCCCTAAACAGGATACCTGGGGAGAATTGAAATATCTTGGGTTACATAGGTCCAAATGGAATTCCTGAAGATGTTCCAGAAAGGGAACAGACTTTAATTTCGGTGGTCCAAATTTCAGACTCATAAGATGAACCAGTGACACGTGGCATGCCGTACAACTTCAATATTCTGAACAGTCCTGTAACAGGTTACCTTGGGAAAAGGATCATAAATCCCAAATTGTGAAACCAATTCTGATGAAACCTATGATGTTGGATCAGAGACATGCGATTTTACCTCAGTGAGAAATTTCAAACATAGAGTATCAGTAATTTATGAGATATCATAGAAACATTAACAGGAATTTATGCAGAAGAAATTGGAAAATTAGGGCTTCCTGGTCCGGGAGCTTCCCTCCACTGTTTTCAGAAAAGGAGTACATTGGACAGCTCCATTTGAAGAGATATATCTATCTATCCAATCAGATCTAAAATATTCCAAGTTTTGAAAATTAGGGTTTTCGTGACAAACCCTAGATCAACCAGCTCCGGAACCAGGACGGACACCTCAAATCGGTAAGATCTAATCCTTTGCTATTTTCATTTGAAGTTCTCATTTCAAAGTGATCTATCACATCATATTGGTGAAGTTCACAACTTCCAAGCATAGAAGTATATGATCTCTTTGAATAAAATGAATTGGACACCTACATGAGTAGAGAGGTTCCAGTTTCAGAGGGAGATGAAGCTAGAAGCCTTACACAAGAAGAACTTGGTCAAGGCCAAGAAGATCATGATTGATTCAGTCTTCCTTAAAGACACCAAAGATGTTTGATTCCTTGACCAAGCTATTTGAAGGGAAGAACAGAAATTAGAATATGACCTTAAGAAACCAGTTGAAGAATGTGAAGATCCAGAATGAAGAGACCATGCAGTCATAAGAGTCTCTCAAATCAAGAACAACTTGAAGCGGCAAAAGAAGAAGTGAAAAATGCAGAAGTGGTGATGGCCACCTTGAATGGACTCCTAGGATCATGTGATTCATTCATGCGAGGAATGTGTGCCAGAAGGAAGTGATTACTTTCAGCAGACTCCGAGAAGAAGAAGAAGCTCGATTCATAAGAAGAGAAGGGAAGATGGAATAAATTGAAGATCAAGCTCTCACCATCCAAAGAAGATCCCTCAATCAATGAGGAATATGAACAACTCAACTCTTGAAGAACTTCTTATCCACCTTAGCATTTGGATAAGAAACGATGCTATCATGTATGAAGAAGACGATGAATTTGAAGGCTCAAGGAGTCTACCCATGAAAAAAATAAAGATAAGTATTTAATTGTCATTTCATTGTTTTGTTATGCATTTGTTTATATTCAGTTATTGTATTATGCATGATAGGATGTTTGCATTAATGGCAGTATACTACTAATATGCATGTGATGGGTAAGTAGCTCATGGTGTTATACAAATTATCCATTGCTACTTATCTAGAATGAAACCTCTTTGCTGACATATTGGATTAGTGCACAATCTCAATGTTGTCCTGGTAGAGATGGAAGGCATCTAGAAAGTTTCAATGCGATATGGATGAATGTTGTATTGGCTAAAGTAGTTGCATGATCATATATTTATGCATAAGTGTTTGCCAGTATAAATATTCCTTATGAAATGTTTCTAACCATAAAATTGCATTTGAGTTTTAGGAAAGACCGCATACATAATTACCTACAAGCAAAGAAGAATGAAGACTTGTTCCGAAGAGCAAGTGATGACATTTCAAATGAAGAATAATATGACGAGTGCAGTGACATTATTGATGCAGAAACTTCCAGCCACCAAGAATAAAGGGAAGACCAGTTCAAGAAGAATGATGTCAGGGTGCAGTATCGAGACCTGAAGAGAAGTTCATAGTTCCATCATGCAGTAGATGGAAACATCGTGGGATACAAAGCAAGATTCGTAGCATGAGGCTTCTCACGAAAGGAAGGCCTAGACTATGAAGAGACATTTGCAGCCAGTAAGAGTTGGAACACATACATGATGAGATTGATGAAGATCTTAACCTTTGATACAAGGTTGAAGATGCAAATCTATACACTATATGGTCACATAGAATATTAGTAGCATAGGAAGCTACTTGTCACTCTGGTACAGAATGTTTTCAGTGCATAGAGTATAGAAGACAGAGGGAGTATGATGCTTCACTTCAGAGGGAGTGACTACGGAATATCTTGAGGTTCGACATGGTATGACAGGATGGGAACATTATTGATGACTCTAGGCTTTACTGAGAGTAAAGTGGATTCCAACCTTTGCTTCAAGGTTGAAGGCGAAAGACCAGTGATGCTCCTGTTATGTGTCGATGCACTATT
>LPNX010141776.1:401816-428162 GCA_001517045.1 Pseudotsuga menziesii
TTCCCCCCAACGGTTATGTTCTCCCAAGTTAGGAAACATGATTTCTCACAAGCACATGGAATCACAATGATTAAACAATTTTTCACATAGGATATTACCACATGCTAGTTTACCCCTCTATAAATAAGAAACTAAACAAATAAAACATTTCAAAAGCAATGATCTTGTTTCCATAATTAGTTCATGTTCACCTCTTTTTAATCAAACAATGATTAAGAGACAAATCTCGATGACATTATATTTACTCATTCTAAAAATAATAGTTCACTAACCACACACATCAATGCAAAACTAAAAATTTACAAAGATTTTGAAATTACCTAAAACACCCATTAATCTAAGACGAACCCATTCTTTCTCATGTACCATATTCCCTAACAAAATTATAAACTCTGTCACGATACATTCAAATTAATAACTCCTAATCATCCATCTCTTGCCATGTTGGTATTGGATGTGAGAGTATTGAGGATAAAATGAATAGTCAACTCACTTTATGTATGACCCTACATATTAAAGGAATACTAACCTAAACCAAAGGAGATTGCGCAAAAATTTGATGTGTTAAACCAATACCAGAGTCTTGCACTCACGGATCAAACAATAAGTAAAAAAATTGTTGCAACTATAGCAAAACATTTGATGAAATAAGTCTTAAGAACATGTATTTATATATCAATGATCGTGGCGGTTACAACAAAAAATGCAGAACAGTCAAATTTCAACGATAAAAAAAAGTCAATGACTTTTGATTTGCAAATGTTTAGAGTTACGTCGCTATAGCGACGAATGTGTGTCTTCGTCGCAATAGAGACAAACACCCGTCGCTATAGAGGCAACCAATCATTTACGTCGCAATAGCGATGATGACCGGGGGCCAGAAGAATTTCTATTCAAAGTATTTATCAATTTATCCATGAAAATAACCATTTTAAATTATTCATGGCAATATTTCGTGGAACTTTTGAGCCATATGTACTAGTGTGATCTTCCAATCCCTTCCCTGCTTGCCATAGAACATATCCGACAACATTTCCTTCGACCCTCACAACGTCAATCTTAGAGACTATGAAGGCAACAACACTAAGACTCATAGTAACCATACTTCTGCACCAATTTACTTCGGTCCTGGGTGTTACATATAGCAGCCCGTGGTTGCAATATATTAACTTAGTTGAAAATGAGGAGGAATGGGTGAAGAACCTACTCATTCAGTCTGTCAGATACTCACACACGCATCCATCGAGTGTAATAATGACAACAAGATCCATCACATGGGTCACCTCTTCGAGTTATCATGTGGACACTGCCAAATGACCTGCCCCCTGACATGATCACTTCATCATAATTATGACTGAAGTGAATTTTGAAAATACGTCATTATATACTCTCGGCTTTCCAATTAATGACCTCTAGCCTATCCCATCCAGGTTTCCTTTATCTCATGTGACCGCGCCGCACTCCTTGCAACTTGCATTTTTCCTTCAATAGGGTTTCGTTCTTGCGACAAATAAATTGTCTTCACTCAGAATTTTTACCCTCTAGGTGCCAAGACTGCAAAACTTCACTTCTTACTGCGACAGAATAGTAGTCTGCGATCATAAATTTTGGCTCATTCTTTCTTTCCTTGTTAGTCTCTCTTCTCTCTTTCTTTCATCTCTCTTTTATTTTCTCTTTTTTTTTGTGCGACCAAGTCATAGTTATTATAATATGGTTTCAGTCGAATCCCATTGACCAATCCTCTAACCTCCGTCCCATCCAATTTTTCTAGATTCATTGCTCCTCCATTGGTGATTTCTTTGACAATGTATGGTCCTAACCACTGAGTTTTTAACTTCCCTGGATGCTTGAAGAATTTTTTATCATACATAAGAACAATAATTCCAACTTGAAATTGCTTAGTCTTAATCTATCGATCATGCCATACCTTTTGTATTTTCTTTTCTACGTTTTGGTGAAATCCTGCAACAAAACATTCTTCTTCCAACTGTACTAGTTGAAGTAAGTTTCCTTCCATGGCATCAACATTTGTCATTTCAGTGATCACAACAAATTTTAAGCTCAGTACAATGTATTCCATAGGCATGACAACTTCATTCCCATACACCAATCTAAATGGAGTCTGACATGTCAACTTCTTAAACGTCATTTGATATGCCCATAATACTGCAGAAATATTTTGGTCCCAGTCTTCTCTTCACGCATTTCAAACCTTTGTTAATGTGTTTTCCAGAATTTTGTTGAATGCTTCGACAACTCCATTTGCATGAGGATGATATGGTGTTGTCCTTCTATGTTGTATATGAAATTCCTTAGTTAGTTCTTCAATCAATTTATTAAAAAAATGCATACCTTTATCGTTGATTAAAATATTTTCGAACCCGAACGTTGTCACAACATTTTCAAATAGAAAATTCGTAGTATTACAATCCTTTACTAGTGTTGCTTATGCCCATATGGTTAGGTAATCTGTCGTAGTTATAATATATCGTTCTCTCATACACTTTCCTGTCGGACTGATAGGTTCTACAAAATAACTAACCCATTTATCAAATTCGTGTAATGTTATCCATGGTACCAATGGAATTTCATCTCTTCGGGAAGGATTTATAGATATTTGATAGACATCATAGTTGCAACAATAATCCTGTGCATCTGAATGCATGGCGGGCCACCATAATCATGCTTGCAAAATATTGCACGCCATAGCTTTTCTTGTGTAGTTGCATTCTGCGACACCAACATGTGCCTCACTCAATATCCACGGGAGTTCGTGCTCCAAAACGCAATGCCAAAGTATCTCTTCATGACCCGTTTTACACAAGTGTCGAATGATCAATTGAAAATTTGTAGCTCACACAACCAACTGCTTCTTCTATGCAGTGATGAATTCAACTGGCGCATAACCCATACTTAAAAACTGTATGATATCCCTATACTAATCATCAAACATGCTTATCACAAATGGGCATCAAGAATATTTTCTTCCAGACTATTTGGTTCTTATCCACTTTCAATCCTTAAAAGATGGTCCTATTCCAAATTCAATCGACCAGGTTTAACAATTATCTCAAAATCAAATTCTTGGAAGGGGAGAAGCCACCGACAAATATTCCCCCCCAAAAATGGTTTATTGACCAAGTATTTTGGTGCAGAATTGTTAGTGTACATCTTAAAATGTCAACCCAACAAATAATTCCTTAATATCTGTAGCGCATATACCATCGCTAACCCTTCTCTTTCCGTTGTGGTATAATTCTTTTATGTAGTTGACAACTTCCTGCTAGCAAAGGAAGTAGGGTGATCAATCGATCCTTCACCAGGATGTGTCAGTACCATGCCGATTGCAATAGATGATGCATCAACATGAACATGGAACTCTTTTTCCAAAGTATTAGCGCAGTATCAATCTTGTTCTTCAGCTTGTCCAGACTTTCTTGGCTATCTTTTTTCAACAATTTTTCCATCGGAGCAGTCACCTCCGCATATCCTTTGATAAATTTCTTGTAGTATCTAGTGTGTCCTAATGTTTCTCTTAGTTGTTTAACTATAATAGGTAGTGGTAGATCAAGGATGATCACAATTTTTCCTGGATCAACCAAAATTTCGTCGTGACAGACCACATGGCCCAACAAAGCTCTAAAAGGTGCGAAAAAAATACATTTCTTAAAATTTAGGGCAATTCGATATTGGTGACAACGTTCCAGCATCATGCCTAGGCTTTGTATATGGTATTTTATTATTCCAAATACTATCCAATCATTGAATTAGACTTCAATAAATTTGTGTATAAAGTATTTAAAAGCAGTGACTACGAATTTGGAAAAAATCGTAGGCGCATTCTTAAGTGCAAAGGGAATTACCGTATACTGGAAAAATCCCCACTCCATCGCAAAGGTAGTCTTGTGTCGGTCCTCCTTTGCAATATTGATATGATGGTAATCTAGAAAATCCATCATTGAAAGCGTACATCTCTTTCCCTTTGACATTTTCCAATAACTCATCTATAGATGGAGTCGAAAATGGATCATGTAAATAAGCATCATTCAAATTTCTCAGCTCGACACAAATTCTTACCCTGTGCTACAATTGGGATAATCCACTCTGATTCTTTGACAGTTTCTATAACACCTGGCTTTGGCATTCTATGCAATTCAGCCTTAACCTTGTATTTGCATCGTGGATTTAATCTGTATGGTCGTTGCTTGATTGGTTTTGAGTTGGGACTCAAAGGTATCTTCATTTCGTCGAGTTCACCTAATATTCCTTTCATTTCTAAAAATTTAGTAGGGAACAGATCTTGGAATTCATACAACAAGTGAGTAATATTCCCCACAATCGCATCATTCCAATAATATCTAATATTGCTGAACTTTGGATTTTCAGGTGAACTAATAATTACTTTCTTAATTTTAAGTGGACTTAGGAATTGGTCACTGGAAATGCCAAATCCTTTCATTTCACACATACCTTCTAACTCAGGTATGTTTATGTCAATCGGTTCATCATCATTCGGTTCTACCGTGACATTGTGACATTCAATCCAATGGTGGATTTCCATGCTGCACTGATGGAAATTTGTAGCTGCAACAAGGATTTCCTCAAATTTCTTCTCTTTCATTATCTGCAGTGCAACATCAATTGTTGGATGATCACTTGCAAACTCAAATGTTTGTGTGAATCTTGTAGCTAACTCTTCCCACTAGAGAGTTCCTCATCACAAATCCGTTGATGTGTAGCATCTCCTTGATACCATGTCCAATGTATATATGAATCGATTAACCCATTCTTATCACGGATACTCTTGCCATGTCGCATGAAAATAATCAATATGTTCAATACGATTTGTCAATCATGTATAGTTGCAACTAGTATAATTGATCTCTTCTCCAAATATATTCTCCACCAATATTCTACATTGTGGCCACTGGGAGATAGATTGTTTATGTGTACCCCACCATCTAGCGGGCATGGCTTTCAGCACAAAGTCCAAGGCAAACAATCGCTATGATTCGGTAACTTTTGCTTCAAATTCCACCATAATAGACACAAGGTTAGGTAAAGATTAGTATCTAGGTAGCTTGCTTTCCTATACCCCTACCCATCGTACAGATCTTGTTATTCTTATGCATATTCACATGGAAACTTCATGCAACCAGTTCTTCCAATTTTCTAATACATCGCCTGAATTGGATGTGCAAGAGCTAACACTTTGCCAACTCAGATTTTCATAAGTTGTTGGGTTTATATAGTAATCTCTTGAAGACATGACATTATATAACTGGTCCAAGTAATTACCTTGGCCTTCACTATTCACTGGCTCGACATATCTCCACCCTTCAAGCGGATCAATTGGCACGACCACCCTTATCTCATAATATTCAAATTACAAGATTCTTTTCTTAAAATTAATTATGGTCTGATTGTCTATAACCCAATCAATCCCCAAAAGTGTAGGATATGGGTTTGAATTGTCGAAAATGTATATCACTTAAAAGTTTGTGTATGTCCTCAGGCCTTCTACTTTGACATGTACTTGAGTCAATCGACCAATGGGTAGAACCTTCGACTGATTCGCTAGCCTTAGTTGAATGGGAGACCAATCTAGCCACAGTTTATTCATGCTTTTCCATGTTTGTCTTATCAAGATATTGACATCAGATCCCAGATATAAAATGATATAATCCATATCATAATCTCCTATATGTGCTGTCATTCGCAGTTCATGACCAGTTTTTAATATTTTTCCAAAATGGTAAACTCTTTTTTTTAGGTCGCGGGTCTTATGGAGTTTCTTATATGAGTGTTTTCAAATCTACTACAACATCTCTATCATGGATTAGTTCTAAAAAAATTTTGAAAATTTATTTGAGCTTACTAACCTTTTTCAGTGGTTATTTCTTGATTAATTGTTCAAATATTTCAGGCATCACCTTTACTTGTCCAGATGTTGACTCTTGATTGGTATCAACCAGTTCTAGTTGCACATACAAGAATACTTCCTTCTCCTTGTGGATGTCTAAAGGGGATTTATTTTGTGTCGCTGGTTTCACCTGCAGTTGTACCTGTTGTGTATTTTGGTTTGCTCCCGTCACAACACCTCCTATTGTAACAACAATGATATTTGGTTCTCTTGGATTAATATAGATCATCTTAATGTTTTGGTTGGGATTTGGGTTCATATTTTGCGTAGGATTGGGATTTCCCACATTTCGAACCTGCCATTTCACAATCAATTGCAGACACTGTTCGACAGTGTGGTCGAATGATTTACAGTATGTACATGCCTTCGCAAGACATTGGAAATATTGGGAAAAGTTTCATGGTTTTCCACAGTTATAACATATGACTTGGCCTCTTCCTTGACCAAATCCTGCTCCTCCTTGTTGTTGTGCTCGGCCTCAAAAATTTCCCACCCCCCTTGGTTGAGGGTATTGTTGTTGTGGATGATACTAATTCTGTTGATATTGTGGTTGTTGAAATTGTGTTGGTGGATATTGAGCAGGATGATACTAAGGTTGCATTGGTTCAACTTACATCTTCTCATCATTCTCCATCAAGTAGGTATTCACAGTCTTTTCTTGCAGCAGATAAAGTGCTCTGCAATATTTGTCATCGTGTCCTACCAGTTTACACAATTTACTATATAGACTAGCTGGCGTACTTGCAATCTTCTGTAAATACAAACATTATTTCGACTTATGGCCTCTAGTCTGACATATTCTGCACCAAGGAATCCTTTAGGTGTTTATCGAGTTTGACACTCCCACTGCGACATAGTTCATGAGCACTGGAAAATTATTTTTATGGTGTCCATTTGTTCTACATATTGTACACCATAATTCTTCTTGCACTTCCTTTCCTTTCTTGATGTCCTGGAGCTGCATCGTAATGTTATCTAACTATGAGTGAATCTGCATCATTCCTTCATCAGTTTATCCAACTATGAATGAATCTGCATCATTCCTTCGTCGGTTTCTCCAATCGACAAGGATTTTAGTTTCATTGCTATTTCTAGAGCTTCTATCTGTGACACAATCTTCTGTTGCATCAATGGGATCCAGATTTGCTGCAACAAGGAGTCAATGAACCATTCCTTGTGTTGTACATCTGACATATGGAATCTCACTTTGGTCATTAATGTCTTGAATCTTTGGTCAAAGTCCCAAAATTAAGAATCTATAGGTATATTCTTGATTTCTTTAATCTATATAATGCACTACGACTCAAACTTTGGATTTCTAAACTCATCTATCATTCCAACCCAAATATGGCCAAGCGTTTTCTATGTAACTCCTATTAGCACTATAGAAACTTTCATGTACTAGTCTAATGCACCACCTCGCAGAGTCATGATCATCTATTATTTATTTATGTTCTCATATTGGACTTGTTACATAGTCCATACAGATTCACAGAGAAACCAATGTTGCTCCAGGTCTTCCAACCCATTTCCATTAAATATTGGTAACTTAATGTCGGTCCCAACCATTGTATTAGTTGCTGGTACATTTAGACAAACATTTTGACTAGATGGATTCACTTGTTTGCTATTCACAGTGTTAGTACTACTTGTATTTACTCCACTTGGAGATAAATGTATAGATATTACCTCTAGCGATGTGCACGGTGCTGTAGATGTGTCGTACTTGTGTACTGGATCTAAAGCTTCAATTGATTCTTCTGATTCTTCTTCTCCTTCATATATCGACTGATATTCTTCTTCTTAGTCGCAAGACCCCTTGTCTAATTACGATGCAAGCTCATAGTCTTATTCTCTGGGAATGCTGCAACTCCCTCTTCTTGTCACAATCTATCTTCACTTTCCCGACTAAAATATTCTTCCACTTCTTAAACAACCAACCTCTAGGTCAATTCCACTATCTCTATGAAACATCTCAACTTAGTTGGCACCATTTTTCACATAGTTTTTCTGCGACATACCCACCTTTCTATGCACAGCTTCCAACTGTCACATTTATAGGATTCCTTTTTCACATACAAGCATTTTTATCCACGTCTTTAAAGACGACAATTATCTTCCACGGGGTCTTTGGAAAAAATTTCGCTCCGCCTCACTATATGAGGTTATTGTGTCAACAACAAGTTCAGTAAGGTATCCCTCCAAAATATTGTCTACCCAAAAATATACACCCTTGACAAAGGGTTGTTCACACTTTTCAGTCGCTAAATCAACTGAGGAGTCCACTCCGTCGGTTCTCCTCCTTGGAAATTTCTATGTTGGGTTTCCAACTTAGACACCCACTCATGCAGCATAATGGGAAATTCAGAAAAGAAAATCTCATGAATATCTGTATAGAGGTATCTACCCAACCACTCTTTTGGGTTCCATCGAGATCCTTTACTCTCTTCTCGTGCAAACTCTAATGCTTTGAAATCCACCCAATCTTGGATTTCAGGATTCGACGGCTGCCACAACATATCCCTCACCAAAATGATTCGATCTCAACAAAGAAACCATTTTTTGTATTTTTTTCTTCCCTTCAACCCAGGTTCAATCCCTTCTATTTAGTGCAACAAATCCCAAGATATTGGCCTGACAGAACAAGTCTCGGTTGGCAACACCTGTGGCACAGATGTAGTCTCACTTGAGATATCTTCTTTATGAGTAATTCCAGAACCAGGTTTCTGCAGTTGGGTGGGGGATTTCCTGTCCCTTGGAAACATGCCAAGTCACTCGAATAAGGCTAATGGGTGGGGTTTTGACACTTATTCTACACATCCAAGCTGTGACACGATTCCTCCTTGCGCAAGTATTATATCAACAACTCATTGCAGCATAAGTGCATTCACAAATTCGCAATAACAATGCAACATATATCAATATACTCTTTGTAAGAAAATACATATAAATTCACTCATAACAACATATATACATGCATCTTAAACACATTCATCATTTATACATTCGACACAGTAGTTAATGTGGAAACCCATTTGGGAAAAAAACCACAAAGGTGCTCTTAATCTGGCATGAGAAATGTATGCAACCTATATCTGTGCACTAAGTTGCAGACTCTAATCTAGATCTTTTTCTTTATCTACATAGACTCTTTCTTCCTCTCATGCTCTCTGATCTTCTCTTCTATTCCCTCCTTACTTGACTCTACTAACGATCTGCACACAACTTGGATCGACTCAAATTCTCCTACACTTCTGTGCACTCAGCAGCAGATTCTCAACTCAATGCACTTAGAAAAAATAACAGACAACAATAACCAGCGAGAGTCTAACCAAACGCTAACAAAAACTCAAGAGTGTTTGAGGCTAACCCAGATACAACTTGGGTTCGTAACAATGGAGAAGCTAACCCGCATATAGCTTGGGTTTCTCATTTTATAGTCTCTTTATAGACTCTTTACAGACTCTTTACCGTTATCGCTTTCTTAGCTGACTTCCTATACTTAGCCAACAGGCTGTATCTCCTATTCTAGCGACACCTGACAGTAGGCGCTCACGACCTGGCTTACAAAGGTACCTTCATACGTGTGGCTTCCAAAGGCTCCAACTGATCTCGTACCCATGATCTTTTATGTCCTTTCAATTTTTGGTTAGTATTCCCTACTGTTGTTTTCCAGTCGTTATACTACTGCACACCTTTTGGTACTGTTATTCCGTCACACCTTTCCTTGTCACATTCCTTCTTTCTATTGCACATCTTCCTTCTGTCATGGATTTCACAACTTCCTATTGAACTTCTTCTTTACTTAACTCCATCTTCTTTAGATTATTTTGTCGTGCCTCATTCTCCTTCTTTCCCTTCATCTACTATTTCTTCCTTCTGTCGTCGCCTCTGTTGCAGTTCCTTTCTCTTCTTCTCCCTTATCTATTCACATACTTAAGAAGAATTCTAAGTGAAATCTACTTTCTTTTACCTAGGCCGAATAGTAGTCTATTGTATCCATTATCATTCATGGTTATGCCCCCCTAAGAAATCCTAGAATGATTAGCCTCTTTAAGCTAATTGATTGATTCACCTAATTCAAACTTTCTTTCACCATAAATGAACAATGATTAGTAGTCATTTCCCCAAGATAATAAGATATCATGAAATCCATTATGAATAATAAAGTGTTGTAACTATTTATCATATGTTATCATGAAGAAATTCTCATCACAAGCTAAACTTTTGCAATAGAACATATAATAAGCCATTATCATGGAATAATATGGCTCATAAACTATGCTTTACTTATCATGAAATAATAAATCACATTAAACAACAACCCATGATATCCTTGTGAGATAATCAAGCATTCTACTAAACTAATATGTCATGAAAGACCATCATGAATTAATCCCATATTATAAAATAAAATACCACATTGAATATCAACATGAAGTAATAACATATGCTAAATTGCATGTCATCATTCACCCAATACTATGATGAAGCATTAAAGTATCGTACTAAATATCAATATGACATATCGTAAACTGCTTATTATCGGTCACCAAATACAATGATTAAGCAATAAAGTACCATACTAAATATCAACACAAAGAAACAACATATCAGAAATTGTGTATCATCGGTCATCAAATACCATGATGAAGCAATAAAGTACCTTACTAAAAGAGTAGAGTGAAATGTCTATGGTTTTTTTCTAGGGTTTTGATAGACTCTTAGCAGGAGGGTTTTGGCATGTCTTTTCTAAGGTTTTCTAGGTAGGTGAGGCTAAAGGTGGGGTCTGATGCTAGGTGTCATATATTCTTTCGTCAACATCAAACAATGGGTGAATATGAGCCTTTAGTGGATTATAATGAGGATACACTGTTAAAAGAGGATATCTTTGGGCACATGGACATATCATGGAGTCACATGCCTTAGGGTGAATAAGACAATGAGGGTACTTTTCCCTTAGGGAATGTCATCATGTATTAGATTGGAAGATAAGTATCTAGAGAACAACAACGAGGAGGACTATTTTCCATGATAGAAGGAAGTGGATTCTCTCCTAAGTCAAGAAGATAAAACTCAAAAACTAAAGAAATATGGTATGACAGATTAACCTCCAGTAAAGGAGGAAAAAGGGGTTAGGAAAAAGTAGAGAGAGGTTGTTAAATATCAAGGTAAGGGAATTTATTCAATGGTTGGGAAAGACATATAGGTGGAGAAAGTGGTCTATCTTCTTGGTAAGACTCTGCTGGGAAAATTTATGGGTTAGAAGATGGGGTTGATCTTCTTACCAATTGGATTTAGATTCATTGGGGTACTATTTTGGATCACCTTCCATATTTTGGACCAAGGATGGATAGGATTCATTTCCCATTTTGAAGCCGATGCAAATTAGATCTTGTGAGGATAATGGTTCTGTGACAAAGTGATCATATCCCTAAAACTCTAGAATCTGAGGTTTAATGCTTAAGAGGAATTCATGAAATCGACTTAGGTATGGTTCAGTGTACTTCAACTTCCTATGAAGATACGTAATGATAAATCATTGAAGGAAATTGATGACATGTTGGGTAAGAGTCATCCTAAAAGAAGACTCATATAAATATTCTATAAAATTGAGCACATAGATCTGTGGATCAACACACAACTCACAAAATATATGAGACAATTTTACTCATAATTGATGAATGAAATAATGCAAAAATGGCTTGCAGCTGTGTAATGCTTTCATTAATAAAAAGTAAGTGGATAATGATTACAATGTAGAACATTGGTATTCATAACCAGTCAATTCAAATGCCTGGGAGAGTAATTTGAATTGATTGACTCTACCTAACTAAAAGGATAACTAGACATGTCTAAATCACTATCGGATCCTATGTAGTTAGCTCTAGTTGTCTAAATCAGTGCCTCATTCAGTTAGAATCAGTTAACTAGTCTAGATGAATGTGGTAGGTGATGAAAGGATCCTTCCCACATGCATTTAATCAATGACTGGTGCTAACTGAATGTAAATAGATGTAACTAAATGTAACTAACTCCTAACTAGGCTTAACTAGTCACTAACTGAACTCAACTGAAGGAGGCTGGTTTCAACACTCCCAATGGCTCCTAAATTGTAGGGATTGGTCTAGGAGGAACCTAAGTTAATGCATGCAAGTGAAGTTAGTGGAAGTTGGCCTCAACTAGTGTTCCCCACACTCTAGTAACTGGTACATGTGGCCCAATTAGGCCATGTGGACCCAATGGTGCTAGTGACTAAATATAGACTGAAAAGACTCCTAATTTAGACATAATTGACCAAATTGGACAAGGGAGGATTATAATCCTAAAACCCCCCCTTGAATGCTAACTTGGAAAATTGTGGGACCTTGTAAATAAGACCATAGGTCACCCATTACAGCTGGAATGCAAAAGTAACTTCTTAATACAAACAAGGAAACACGGAAAAACCCACATGGGAAAAAATCCCCCCCCCTCAAACTAAGCAGGTAGAATTAGGATCAAGTTTCTTCTTCTGTGCACAGGTATCCTGGGGTCTGGCATGCAAACTTATCCATCATTATTTCTAGAGGAATCTTCCTCTTTGGAAGAAGAATAATGTGCTCAACTAAATCAGAAATATAGACAGCTGCTGGATGAAAATTGAACCCATGTAGAGCAACTGAATTCAACTGATAAGAGAGAAAATGTGTTCAAGGCTTCGAACCATGTGAGAAAAACTCATGCAAATGATATGTTTCAGCCTTGAAAATCAAAACATGAGTGGTAAAATCAGCCCCAAGTGTTAGGAGCAAGTGTCCAGGTGGATGAAGAAGGTCTTCCTCTTTACTAGTTCTGCGAGGAGATGAGCATGTGACCAAAGGTAGAGAAGCCCTGGGACTGTGGAGAGCGAATGATTGAGCTCCATAATATGATATAGATTCAGAAATAACTAATTATTCACAAAATAAAATATCAGAAACCTCACAAGAGGAAACCAACATCAAATCCCCAGGAACAAGTTTGAAGAAGACTTACGGTACTTGATTTTTCACACCAAAATTGGTGAGAGCAGCTACAAGCATGAATGAAAGCTATTGGAATTTAAAATTTGAACCAAATAACATCATATAAGATCCAAATAAGATCATATCATATCCAAATAAGTTCATATCATATCCAAAAGTATGGTCCTCCGAGACGATAGATGCATAATTTTCTCTTTCTTCAAAATTCTGAATATTGGTGCATGCAATCTTGTAGGAAATTGCTGGAAGATATAGATCAAGGAGAGCCAATGGATCACTCCTAAAATCTGATATTTTTTCCAAAAAATCCAAGATATTACTTATCTGCACACCAGCAGCAACATTAGAAGGAGAAAAATCAAATTCCTCTTCACTTTAGGAAGCAATCACTGGCAAATTTTGCACAGAATTTAAAGGAGAATCACTAGAGAATGTTTGCATAGAAGTGCAGCAGTGTTTTTCTTCAATATCAGAGATTTGAATATCTTCTTCTGTATCAGCCATATGATAATATGAGATATCATATCTCTCATAAACTTTCAGAGCATTAGGAGAAGGAGTCACTTCAAGGAGACTTTCTTCAATTCGAATTAATTGTGTAGAAGATTCTACTTCTTCTTCATCTTGAACAAATTCATCAAGGAGAGTAGAGGATGATACTTTTAGATCAAGAACTCTTGTGGTGTTGGGTGTGCTCTCCAAAGTGCTATTATGATCCTCATTATGCTTTCCAAAAGGTTTTGTCCAATTTTTTCTAGAGATCCTTTGGGTATTCAACAAATTTAGTGAGGTAGCACAAGCTAGGAGAAAGGGCCAGACCTATTGCTCCAAAAGCTCCAACCATCATTTATCCAGTCATTATCATTCTCATAAGACTCTTTTCCAAGTCCAATAGACACCTCATATATATCTTGTCTCTTCATAGATGCAATCATCTTCAACTTCCATTCTGAATAGCTTGTGAATGGGGTGAGAAGAGGAACTGATGAATCCATTCGAAGTTGTACCTGCAAAAACACAAAACGGGCATCGTATGGTCGAACCGGCTGAAATTTTCAGGTTTTAATCACACCTAGCTTATTTAATCAAGAAATATTGATCAACAATTCCTTTTCTTAGGATTTATGTGGTAAACTTGTCTCTTCTAGTGCAGAGCTAGAAGGAGCAATTTTGCTCAAAAAAATTGATCCAACATGAGATCTGTAGAAAGGAGAAGTGTCTCGTTTTATCGAGGCTTCGATACCATATAAAATTGAGCACATAGATATGTGGATCAACACACAACTCACAAAATAGATCATACAATTTTACTCAGAATTGAAGAATGAAACAGTGCAAAAATGGCTTGCAGCTGTGTAATGCTTTCATTAATCACAAGTAATTGGATAATGATTACAATGTAATACAATGGTATTAATAACCAGTCAATTCAAATGCATGATAGAGGAATTTGAATTGATTGACTCTACCTAAATGAATAGATAACTAGACATGTCTAAATCACTACTGGATCCTAACTAGTTAGCTCCAGTTGTCTAAATCATTGCCTCAGTTAGTTAGAATCAGTTAACTAGTCTAACTGAATGTGGTAGGTGATGAAAGGTGCCTTCCCACATGCAGCTAATCAATGATTGACGCTAACTAAATGTAACTGATTATAGCTGACTCCTAACTAGGCTTAACTAGTAACTAACTAAACTCAACTGAAGGAAGTTGGTTCTGGCACTCCCAGTGGCTCCTAAATTGTAGGGATTGGTCTAGGAGGCACCTAAGCTGATGCAAACAAGTGAATTCAGTGGAAATTAGCCTCAAATAATGTTCCCCACACTTTAGTAATTGGTACATGTGGCCCAATTAGGCCATGTGGACCCAATGGTGCTAGTGACTAAATATAGACTAAAAAGACTCTTAATTTAGACATAATTGACCGAATTAGACGAGGGAGGATTGAAATCCTAACATATTCAAGTGCTAGCTCTATTTCTAATATTATAATGGATTTAGATGCTAGTGAGGGTTTATATGAGTCCATGGAGATAGAAGTTGGCGCAACCTATTTTACTTAATTTTTAGATTATGAAAATATACCCTTCCATTGTATTCAATGCCACTTGTATGGACATTCCGTTCAGTATTGCAACACATATTTTACCTGAAAGGATTGGAGGGTAAATAATCCAAGAGGTTTCTTTATCCTAGTGGTCAAACCATCTCTCTTTATAAAGTAATCTCATGATAACTTGCATCCTGTAGAAGGATACAAGGAACTTGGTACCTTGTTTACTCTAAAATTGCTTGCATCATCCCATTCTAAGGAGTCTCAAGTGGGATCAGTTGTTATTTCATTGGAAGGGATTCATCCTTCGACTCCCTTACTCCCTGAATTCTTATATGTTTCCCTTTATCAGCATAAAATGAAATCTATCCAGAAAAAGAGTGTAGTTTATGAAAAAGAATGTTGGAGCCATAATCAAGTCAAAGGGTCCGGTAAAGAAAGTTTTTGTTCTCCTTCTTTCTTGTTTCCTGGCCCTTCTTGCTGGATTTTGGGAGAAAGTATATGGTTCATGTTTCCCCATCAAAGGGAACCTCCTAAGTTTCCAAAGTATCTTTACCACCATGTTTGAATGTCATTAATATGTCAAATGATTCATAAGATAGATTTTTAGAAGTTGTGGAGTTTGTTGATGGTGTCACATCTATAGTTAAATCTCCAAATGGTCAAGGAGGGGTCACTACTTGTTAGATTTTTTGTGCCATTTAGATCATCAAGAAATGAGTCTAAATAATTGATACAGTGAATATGAATGAATTATAAAAACTGAACAAATAAAATATCACAGGAAACATACAAGTACTGCTCAGAAAATTACAATATTATCTTCATTACATAATCTGGTGTTACAATAGTGTTACATAGGAAAAGAATTCGAATAATTAGGGATGAATTCGAATCTCCTAGTGGGATGTGACTAAATCTAACTGAATAGCTAAATAAAAATGTCTCAGTCAATATCGGAGTCTAAGTGGTCAACTCCAGATGTCAAATCAAGTCACATAATCAGTTATAATCAGTTAACTCAGTCTAACTGAAGTGGTAGGTGAGGAAAAGTGCCTTATCCACATAGAGTCATGTCTAACTGGCGCTGACTGAACTGATTTTGATCTAACTAAAAGTAACTAGAAAATAGATAAGCTTAACTAGTTCCAACTCCAACTAACTGAAGGATGTTGGTGTTGAAAGTCCCACTGGCTCCTAAAATGTAGGGAATGGCCTAGAAGGCACCTAAACTAATGAATTCAAGTGCAGTAAGTGGTAGTTAGCCTCTATCGGTGTTCCCCAAACTCTAGTAACTGGTACATGTGGCCCCATTAGTCCAAGTAGAACCAATGGTACTAGTGGACCCAATAATTAAATAAAACTCCTAAGTTAGGCTAAAATAATCTAATAGACAGTTTGGTCAAGGGAGGATTATAAATCCTTACACCCCCCTGAATCCTAACTTGGAAAACTATGGGCCCTGGAAACAAGGCCAAAATTCACCCATGTACAATCTAAAAGATAAAAACTGTTGCTTAATAAACCAAGGAAATAGGGGAAAACCTCATGGGAAACCCTCCCCCCCTCAAAATAAGCAGAAAACAGGAAAATACAAGCTATGTTTAGAAGAAACAAGCTCCCTCCTTGCAAAAATAACTTGTCAAAACACTGCTGCAAATTTTGCAACTCTATGCAGCAGCATGGTCCTTATGTGCAAGAGGATCCTGAAGATGTGCATGTGAACCTCTCAATGTATTTATTTTTTGATGAATCTGTGTGTTTCTTCTGGATGGTAAAGGTAGAGAATGATCAAGTTTCTTCTTTTGTAGGTCAACTAGATGATCTTTCTCTATCATCGAGTAGACCTGGAATTTTGTTGCACCATTCTGTAGGGAGTGAATCTATGAGAGAGAGAGTAGCATGCTCATTTTGATACTGGGACCTAGTTCTCCTTCTGTCTTCTGTATTCCAGCACCATCTCCAACTGCATCAATAATCCTTTGAGCCCATCTAGGTTTAGGCTTTTGAGATGGAATGGATATTGGATCTAGATCTAGAATCTCATGAGATTCAGTCTCAATAATAGGATCATGCTGGTATTGATCCTCTTCATCTGAATCTAAAACATGTAACAAATCATCATCATCAAAAATGGGAGGAAGAGTTTTTATACCTTCTTGTGCTCTGGATGGTGGTGCATCACACAAATGATATTATTCAAACTAAACACTTCACTCAATGAAGCATTTCCTAGTTGCAACCTCCATCAAATTGTATTCTTTCCATCTTTTGCATATCCTGGTAGAATGCATTCACTACTTTGGGCTTGGAAGGCCTTCCTCTTGTCAAGTGGGATTATGGCCCAAGATTTGGAACCAAAAACTATCAAATGAGAGACATTGGGATTATACCCATGTAGTGCTTCGAATGGAGTGGCCCCATCCACTGATTTATGAGGCACTCTGTTATGCAAATATGAAGCACAATTTACAACTTTTTCCCAAAGAGAAGGAGGGAGATTCTTACTATGGAGAAGGAATGTTTCCATCTCCTTTAGTGATCTATTCTTCCTCTCAGCTACACCATTTTTTTGTGGTGTGCATGGGACTGGCCGTTCCATTCAAATCCCCTCTGATTCACGGAAATACTAAAAATCTCTTTTGATGTATTCTCCTCCTTTATAAGATCTTATGGACTTGATTTTCTTACTGAAACTATTCTCAACCATAGCTTTAAAATATTTAAAAATCTCAAAAACTTCTAATTTTTGTTTCATAAAGTAGATCCAGCAGTACCTAGAACAATCATCAATAAAGGTGAGGAAATAACTGCAACCATTAATGGATTTTGTGCAAATAGGTCCAACCACATCACTATGCATCAAATCAAGTATAGAGACATCTCTATGTGCCTTCCCAACTTCATACCTCTTCTCTGGATGTTTACCTACCAAGCAACCAGACCATACTCCATCGAAAGTTTGGATGAGAGGTAAACCTTCAACCATTTTATCATTGTGGAGTTGCTAGAGATATTTGAAATTGAGATGACCATATCTCTCATGCCAAATCTTGTTGGTGTTGTTAGCATGAGACAATGAAGTTGTAGGAGGTGAGACAGGTAAAAAATGTGAGAACTCATAAGCTTTAGTAGAATGATTTGCAATACCTTTCACTATGAGCTGTCTAGTAGCTTTTTTTGTGATCTCAACTGTATCTCAATCAAATGTAACTCTCTTGGGAGAACCTGCATGAGTCATATGATAAATAAAAAAATAGATTAGCTACAAGGGAGGGCACATAAATAACATTCTTGAACTCACCATGCTTCGCTCTGAATGAGCCCCTTCCTTATGCTGGAATTTGGGAATCATCTCCCATGTGAATATTAGGCCCTTTTGATAGTGTGAGGATGGAGAAGGATCCTTTGGATCTAACCATGTGATTGGATTCTCCAGAATCAATTATGTATGTTGTTGACTGAACAAGGCTAGACTTCAAGGCATGGCACCTTTCATCATTTTCTGGCTGTGGTTCATCATCAAGATTCTTTTCTCTTTGAGGGAGAGCAATGCTATTCTGCTTGATGAGAGCAGCCAGCTAGTAAAATTGCTTCTTCATACAAGAGTATTCAAGGTAAAAACCCATCACACAATAGGGACACATCTTCTTTTTCTTAGAGTCGTAGGCCCCTTTAGAAGTTTTCTTATTCTCTTTAGGCTTCGAATAAGTTGTTTTATGCTCCTTCCCCTTATAATTCCCTTTAGCTTGCGCTTTGTTAGAGTCTATCACTAGGAGAGATTGATATTTGGAGGTCTTGATGACTGCCATCTGGATCAACTTCTCTTGCTCCTGTATTAAGGACTCGACAAAGGAATCAAGAGAGGGAATCCTCCAATTAGGAATTGAGGCTCTCCCAAAAATGAATATTAAGACAAATAAAGAATAATTAGGACCTAGTTTGTTGAGTATGGATATCACATGCTTCTCATCCTTTCTTTCTATTCCACACTTTCTACATTGGAGTGTAAGAAACTTTTATTTAGTAAAGAATTGTTGCATCGTCTCAAAACTGCTGGGATGTAAGGATACCATCTCGTTCTCTAGAATGTGTCCCCGAAGCTCATCTTGCTTTCCGAACAAGTTTTCAAGCATATCCTAGGCTTCTCTGGGAGTCCTCAAACCTTCAAGGTGGAAGAGGAGATCTCTAGATATGTGAATACACAGATAATCGAAATCTTTATTTAAGCGATTTAGAAACTTGTTTCTTTCATCTGGATGATGGGCCTCGGCCTCCCTACCAAGTATTATCCTGAAGTAGCCATGCTTGCGCAAGGCCAGATGTATATCAACCCTCCAATAAACATAATTGAAGGGTGTTAGGATATGATGTGTAGGAGATTGAGAATCCATAATTATTCGACTGGAAAATACAATATATTCACACAAGCTACGTAGTACCTATAGAATTTCACTGCAAAACACTAAAAAATTAAAACTATGTTAGAATCATGCATTCCCTCTTGACATGAACACTTTCTGAGGGTCTGTCATGCCTGCATTTCCACTGAATAAATTCATAGGAAGCAAGGCACTCTTTGCGGGACTACTATGGAAACCTAGCTGCTTTTGGTGTTCAATGGAGAGTAGACATACATGAAGCTTGCTTGAAATGGATCTGATACCATGTTAGAATTGTTGTGCAATTTAGATCATCAAGCAATGAGTACAAATTATTGATGCAGTGAATAGGAATGAATTATACAAACTGAACAAATCAAATCACATAGGAAACAAACAAGTATTGCTCAGAGAATTACAGTATTATCTTCATTACATAATCTGATGTTACAATAGTGTTACATAGGAAAATAATTTGAATAATTAGGGATGAATTTGAATCCCCTAGCTGGATGTGACTAACTCTGACTGACTATCTAACTAAAGATGTCTCAGTCAATATCAGAGTCCAAGTGGTTAACTCCAAATGTCAAATAAAGTCACACAATCAGTTAACTCAGTCTAACTGAAGTGGTAGGTGAGGAAAAGCGCCTTATCCACATGTAGTCATGTGTAAATGGAGATAACTAAAAGTAAGTGGAAAATAACTAAGCTTAACTAGTTCCAACTCCAACTGACTGAAGGAGGTTGGTGTCGAAACTCCGAGTGGCTCCTAAAATGCAGGGAATGGCCTAGAAGGCGCCTAAACTGATGCATGCAAGTGCAGTTAGTGGCTGTTAGCCTCTATCGGTGTTCCCCAAACTCTAGTAACTGGTACATGTGGCCCCATTAGGCTAAGTGGACCCAATGGTACTAGTGGGCCCAATAATTAAATAAAAATCCTAATTTAGGCTAAACTAATCTAATAAACAATTTGGTCAAGGGAGGATTGTAAATCCTAACACTACTATCTTCATCCCCATCCATCCTCCCTCTCTGAAGAGAGTACTCAATTAAGTGGGATGGAGATAAATTCCAACAAAGGACCAAGGGTTTCAAAGGTAGGACCTAAGTCAACTCTCAAAATGGCTCAAGGCAGAGGGGTTTGTGAGGTCAACCAGGGTATACCAAGTATTATTGAATGGGTTTTTAGAACAATATTAACCCCATAAGGGTTTTAGCCATGAATCTCCTCTCTTTAAATGTGCAAATATTAGGGGGTCAAGCCAAACAATTGGACCTCAAATATTCAGTTCTCTCTAATCATCCTAATGTCTTATTTTTGCAAGAAACAATGATGGCCAAAATCGTTGTTGAATTTTTTCAAAGAAATTGTTTAATCATTGGAAATTTGTTTCTTTATATACTTTTGGCTTCTCTGGGGGGCCTAGTAAGGGGATGGATTTTATTGATTGATATAATATATTTTTTTTCTATTGTTTCAGTACTATGTACTGTGGTCTACAGTCAAGAGCTGGAGCAACAATTACAAATATTGAATGTTTATGGCCCATATGAAAATTGGGAGACATTGTAGATCTCTTTGTTGAGAAAATATTGAATTGACCATGAAAGGCTAATTGTAGGTGGTGATATCAACCTTATTTTGAACAATAAATAATTATGAGGAATAATGACCCATTCTAATAGGTTGCTACAATATTTTATAAATAAATTTGAGGAGGAGGGATTAGTGGATACTGAGCCCATCGAGGTCAAGCCAACAAGGGTTAACAACTAGGAATCTGCTGCTTGGATTTATAAATGAATCGATTGCTTCCTAATGCATCAAAGGATAATTGATTCTCTCCCAAATTTTTGTTCTTGGGTGGAAAATACTAGAATCTCATACCACTTCCCAATCTGGCTTGAATTAGGTATTTCTTTAGGTACGCTAAAGACACCTTTCAAGTACAATTCCTTCTGATCAAAGGAGGAGGAATTTAGGTCCCTAGTGACTCAAAATTGGATAAATATTGATCCTAGAATTTATGAGTTTGCGAGCCTACAACTCTTTGCTTTATTAAAATCAACGAAAGAAAAATCTACCCCCCTGAGCCCATGAAAGGAGAATTGCTTGAGACATAAGCTTGCATAAGTTAGATGAGGAACTAAACATTTTGTATGAGTCTTTGATAATTGTAGTTTCTCTATGGATGCCATTTCATTAATAAAATGTCTATAATTGAATACATCTAAAATTCTCTTGAGTCAAGAAAAATATTGGAGGCTTAATAGATGAGCAACATGGCTTGCTTCGGGAAATCAAAATACAAAATATTTTTCAGTAATATGTCAACCACAGAAAGAATATAAATACAATATGGGACCTTGAAGATCCCTCTGGATCTTCTATTTTATGTTTTCAATATTTGGTATCTCTTAGGGTCATCCATTACTCTCAATTCTAAGAACCAAATCAGTTGAACATGTGAAATATTATGAAGGCAATTTCACACTTTCCAAGAATGGTAAACGAAGAAGACAATGCCCAAATTTTTAAGGAGACTTCTTTTGAAGAGTTGTTGGTGGTAATGTCAATATTTCGTAAAGAAAGAATCCTAGGGCTGGATGGGTGGCCCATTGAGTTTTATATATACTTATTCAATGTGGTTGGACTCGATGTCTTGTGAATGGTAGAAGACATAATATATAAGGGAATTATTCCATGGGGTCTCAATTTGATTTTTCTTGCATTAATTCCTGAAGAGGAAAATCGAAGTTCTTTTGAGGGCTTCAGGATGATTTCCATTTATAACTATGTCTACAAGATTATATCAAATATTTTGGCTATCAGAATAAAACTACTTTTATTGAAATACATTGTCCCTAAGCAGTCTGGTTTCCTCAAATGTAGATTGATCCACGGGGCTATAGGATCTATGGAAGAATCTCTACATTCGATCAAATTTTAGTCTTTGCCGACATTTGTGCTTAAAATCGAATTGTCCAAGGCATATGAATGAGTCTCATGTAAATATATTCACTTGTTACTTTTGCACCTGGGTTTTTCTTATGAGGTAGTAAAATGATGATGGCTTGTGTTACATCCACTAGGTTCACGGTCCTAATAAATAGACCAACATCTCCTTTTTTTCAATCTTCTCAGGGATTGAAATAAGGTGATATTATGCCTTTCTATAAGTTTCCTTCTCACTTCCAAAGGTTTGATTCGAGCTCTCCATGAGGCTTGAGTAGAAGGTATCATTAGTGGTGTGAAAATGGTAGGCCACTTGACAATTTCGAATCTTTTGTTTGTTGAAAATATTCTTAATTTTGGTTTGGGTTCAATTATAAACATGGATAATTTTAAGGAACCATACTTATTTAAAAGTGTAAAAATGTTGGCGAACCTTACCAATTCTTAAAATGACAACTATAAAATGTTTGGCGATATTTTTATAAAAAAAATTCTATTTCTAAGGATTGAATATCGTTTATATAATAATTTGGCGATTTTTAAGGTGAAATTTTTTTACCCCATTAAAATTGGGCAAAATAGGGCTTCAAAAAATGCAAATTGGCGAATCTATTTTTGGAGAGA
Source organism: Pseudotsuga menziesii (assembly GCA_001517045.1). Lineage (NCBI taxonomy): Eukaryota > Viridiplantae > Streptophyta > Pinopsida > Pinales > Pinaceae > Pseudotsuga > Pseudotsuga menziesii. The sequence continues at coordinate 424,768 of LPNX010141776.1, forward strand.
AACATGGAAAAATAGCCCATGTGCTAAATTTCACCCCTAAAATCATCCTTGATTATAAAGGTTAGGTTTAAAAGGAAATCATAAATGTTTTCTCTTTTCGTATGAGAAATGTATTTAATTTAAAGAAATCGACTTTGTATCTATATGGGGTTGAAGAGGATGTAGTCGGTTCTCTTAGTAGACTCTTCTCAGTTCCCCACAAGAGCTAGGAGGGAGGTCTAAAATACCTAGGGTTCTTTCTCAAGTCTAATGGAACTAGTTGATCACTATAATTGAAGGTCAAATCCATCAGTGGTGCTCCCAGTGGAATTCAAGGGGAGGAACATTAGTTTTAATCAATTCCATAGTTGAAGCTATTGTGGTCTATTGGCTAACTCTGGAATCTATTCCAAAAGGAGTATTAGAAAAAATAAAATAAAAATGTTCAAATTATGTTTGGAAAAGCAACATGGAATATAAGGGGTCACATTGGGATCATTGGGACTTACTTGAAAGACCCAAAAAAATTGGAGGTTGGGGAATTAAGGACTTGCATCTATTCAGTAAGTCATTAGCATTAAAGTCTCTTTGGAATGTATTCTCAAAGGAAAAATGGTGTTGAATCATCCATCAAAAATATTTTTCTTTGGGTAACCTAGTGGATTGGATTAGAATCCCAAGAAAATCCACTCTATAGGGGTCAAACCATTGGAAATCCTTAATAGAAACATTCCCAGTCATAGGAAATTACTTGGATTGGCTAGTCAATGATCGTTCCCAAGTCTAGATTGGGTTGGATTGGATCTTATTTTGTAATCACAATATTTTCTTGGATCAATTCATCATTAATCATTTTCAAAGGAGAGGGATGTGTACATTAAAAAAATATTGGGAACCCTGAAGACAACACATTCTAGTCAAAGGGTTGGATGTCAGCCCATGAGGCTGGACTTGAAGAAGTGCAGGAAATGCAATGGGAGTGCTTTATAAATGATCTCTAGAGAGCATATATAAGATTAAAATAGGGTCTGAATGAGCTTGCCTAGGCTTGGAAAGGGAAAGACATAGAATATGGTGTGGCACTTGACTATATACGATAATAGGATCCCCGGTATTGGTCGTTGGATTGGTGGTGGAAAAAGAAGTGGAAATAAAATCATTATTTTCTTTCCAAAAGAAGGAAATTCAAGAGGGAGGGAGGTATTACACAATAGGTTACAAGCATAAAATCGGTTTTTTTTTTTTCGTAGTGCTTATTGATCATATTTTTAGAGACATAAAAAGGAGGTTCAGAATGGAAAAAAGTTGGAGGTTCAAGTAAAACCTAGAATAGTTCAAGCTAAATAAGATTATAGTAAATTAGGTCTCTCTATAGTCATATTGAAGAGCACATGTATGTGTTGTATGCGTTAGGTATTGTGACTACCTAGCTATTTTATCCCCTAGATTCGTAAAACTATTATGTTGAACTAGTGAAGAATAAAGTACTGAAACTATGCCATTATCGAGGCCATGTATGGTATGAAACGACCTTGGAAAGACATGAATTGTTGATCCTACTTCCTCCCAGAGATTGAATGGAACGAACATGATGGATTTTGGTCGGCCCTACATGATAAAAATGGTCACCCCATGGTCCCGTTAGATACTTATGGTGTATATGCTGAGGGGAAAATGGTAAATATATCTCCTACCATTCCGATGAATCCCTAAATGGAACCTACCATTATACTTGAGAATTATGTAGGGAAAGTTATTGCTCACTCTCTGAAGAGAGTGGATCTTCTAGCTTACTTTTGGCTTGTGTTTGAGAGAGGCAAACAATTATAAGGATTTACCATTTTAACAGAGGGAGTTAGAATCATCCCTTTAGAGGTTGAGGAAATACTTCAATAGCCTCCCCCATGTTCAAAGTACTGTTCTTGAACCTACATATTAGGTTGGTACCATGTACACTATTGTATATATTTTGGTTTTGCATAGTAAAAGTTTCACATTGTTATATTTTTTTATTATACTTTTAGGAATTTTATGGACCAATGTTATAGGGTGAGGGATTTTTTGACGTAGTTTCTAGGTCATAATGGAGCTTCCCATTTCTGAGAAAGTTCATGCCTTCAACATGTATATATCCTTACTGCAATATAGGATAAGATCCCATTCCGCTTGCATTATTGCATTATCCTATGACCATGTATCATAAACCTTAAGTACAAACCCACTTTTTAAAGACACAGAACCTTCCAGCTACTTATAGAAGTATCTTTATTTAAGCAGTAGTGTTTTCCTGACCATGGGTACCCTAGTTAGAACCCCTTTTGTCATTTGGTGCCCATGATGAAGTTCCTCCTTAGGTATGGGAGTTGCTTGTAGTCTCACCAGGTCTTTGAGTGGAAACCTCATGTTCCTTCTTATCTCTTATGATGGACATTTAACACAGGGACTCCCCTTTTATATCGAGTTGTAAATGGATATCATACATGTGCTTGTGTTATTAATCCTAATGTCGGATCCTCACTTTAGTGTTATAAGACAAATTTCTCAAGCATGTCTCAATCCTAGCCAAGCAGAGCCTATTATTTATCCTTCTCATATTGATTACCCCTCACCCTAGAGGAAAAATCCCCTTGAGTGTCCTTATCTTGCACATGCTTCCTTGCATTGAGCCTATGTATGTTCCACTGCTTGGAACTAGTTTGCTTACCTGTGACACTCATTTCCTCTTTATTGTACTATAAGCATATTTTATTCTTTTTCAAGCTTTCATAATATGAAAAAGACTATTTTTTATTATTATAAAAAACATAAAAAATGGACGAGAAATGATATCATCTTATGATGTCAGCTATCGTGTTGCCTTTGTATGAGTGCAAGTTTATGAGTCCATCCATCATGGGTTAGGTTTTTATTATGGACTTAGAAATCTATACTCGTTATTCAGGGATTTCTCCACTGACTGGTTAAGATTCTAGACTCTATGGAGCCTCTGTTGACGCCTCCTACATCACAAAGTTGCATTATTATTCACTCTTGAGTCTACACTACCTGAGTCAATCCATTTTCCATTATGCTCTTGTTCAAAGGAATTATATAGCTTGAGTTGACCATTTATTATATCTCTTGACTTTTCATGTCATCCATCCCAATATCTTATAGATATTTTGTCCTACTTGGCACCTTGGGCTTACTTTCATCATTGGTAGGTGACCTTGAACTCAGCAGATGACATCCCATCATTGGTCATTGACTGAGTGGTTTCCCTTTTGTTCAACAACAAGAAATATCTTCACACATAGGTATTCGTTGTTGATGTATATGTAAATTCGGAATGTATTCTTCTATGTATCTTATATATTGTAACCCGATGTTTATTCCGGGATGTCTCTATTATGTATTTGAGTCATGTGGTCATGCCC
>LPNX010141776.1:432058-477058 GCA_001517045.1 Pseudotsuga menziesii
TTGAGCCATTTCATAGATGGTAGTAGGTGTGTCCTATCATGCTGGTGAATGTGAGTGTTGGGCCTTTTTGATGGGATTGTAGTTTACTACATGATTAGATGTGAGTGTTGGGCATGCCTTTCTGACGAGCAGGTCAGATGTAAGTGCTAGGCGAAGACCTACATGAGAGTAGGCCTACAACCAGCATGAAAAAGGGATGGCTCTGTAGAACTTCCTATGACGAGAAGAATCATGAGATAACACCAGTGTTGATCCAAATCGAGTGATGATCCAAATCGAGTGATGATCCAGATCCATTAATGATGATCCAGCAGTAATGATCCAGATCTAGTCCAGTGATGATGATCCAGATCGAGAGATGATCCAGATCCGATGATGACTTGAAGATGAAGATGACTTGAAGACGAAGATGACTTGAAGATGAAGATGACTTGAAGATGAGATGATCCAGTTGATACAGAGAAGAAGACCAGTGCTGAAAATTGTGTCAAAAGAATACCTTCCTAGTTAAGAGGGAGTGTTGATGTATATGTAACTTCGGAATGTATTCTTTATCTTATATATTGTAACCTGATGTTTATTTCGGGATGTCTCTATTATGTATTTGAGTCATGTGGTCATGCCCTGATGTTCCAATCGGGAGGATTAATAATGTAATCAAGTCATATCAAGTCATTAGGTAAGTCCCCATAGTTTCGGGGCACTTGAGTTATTATACACTAATTAAGGTGTAGGCTCGAGTAGTAATTATTAGGTTGAGCCTATGTATGAAAAGGCAATTCAAGTGAATGGATGAATATAAATAGAGAGTGAGAGTCTCTCTATTTATCACTTGTGAAATACATCACTTGCTCTCCCAAGTGTGGCGCACTACTGGAGAAGGAAATTTTGGGACTAGACAGAAGACAGAAGACTACTGTTGTTTTGGGAGATCTCTTACTGTTTTGGTGTTGATTCTATCTTAGAGGAAGTTGCGGGGTTTTCTCCTTTATGGTTTCCCCGAGGAAAACTCTTTGTGTCTCTTGTCTCTTGTGATGTGCTTGTGTTTTATTGCTGTGCTTGTTATTCTCTCAGTGAAAAGATCCTAAGATCATAATGCTAGCTTAAATGTGATGAAAAAATAACATTCGTGACATGTCTTGGTTTCCATTTGACCCTATTGGTGGTTTCCTCACCTCTATCAATATTTTTCATCATTGGCTACTATTCATAGGGTCTCTTTCACACACTACTTGCATCTGGTATGTGCAAGAGACACACATGGTTACTGGTTTTTTCACATCCTATTTTTCAAATTGATTCCAAATAATTCAGCCTTGTTGTGTACCTCATGTTGGTTGAGGGAGGATGACCCAATTCCCTCCTTCTAGTGGATTGCATTCCATCGACTTTAGATCATTTATTATGGAATTGGGATATAGAGTTAGTTGATTTCCTTGATACTTACAGTCATCATTGGCAAGCTCTCTCACCATCGATAGATTGGGAATACATCAATGTTCCCTGATTGATGTATTCTTCAAGTGTTCGACCTCAACACATCTATTCGCACTTGTTGAATGTACTTGGTACATTGACACGCATATTCATCATCGATGGGTTGTCTCGTGTCTATTAATGGTATACCTCAATGAACAGTAATCAGATGATGTTTTATCATGTTCAACCTCAACACCTTTATTCACATGATGGGACATGTACCATTAATGATTTGCATAGAAGACCTCTAACTATGGTGGCATTTCATATATGTTATTATCTTGATCATTATAGTACATATGGGACTTCAGTTATCATATCAGAGTAGTGTACTTCATTATGTAACAGATGTTTTCGTTCAGTATGGAGACCGGATCCACTGTATATTGTACATGGTTGTGACCACTTATGACATATGTCCATTATGCCTATTCATGGCCATTGTATGTATATGTACCTGGGGCTGTTGTATATACTTTAAATATGCAGTCACGTATTCAGAGTCAGTATTGTAGTATGCTAATGAGTGGCTAGTTATTCTAGTTGGGCCTTCATGATTCCACTCATGGGATTTTTATAATGTATTTTGACCATCGTGATTCTCCCTTTGACCTCACACATTAGGGGGAATCTATTATAGCGTGATTTTCCACACCTTATGCATCATTCCTTAATGGGATACCTTGTCATTATGTAGACTCACAATGTCCCCCTTTCTTAGTGCATTCTTGATGCTTCAGTATAACCCTTAAAGAGTCATTTTTGAAGATACATGCATGTGGACAATTATGGATCCCGCGTATACATATTTAAAATATTTTTTATTTTCCATTCCAAGTCATGGTGGTTATGATCCTTGACCTTCCATATGCTAGAAAATTCTTCGATTCGATCCTTCATTTCCCATTTGAGGGATATATATTTAGCCATTGTGAAGCATTGGAGGAGGAGAAACTTTGAAAGCAAGGAAACTATGGAAATGTTTCCCCGTTGCCATTGCCTTGAGCATGCATCCCTTTATCCTTGTTGATTGAGCCATTTATGTTCATCTCCAAATATCTTCTTATCTTGTGAAGGAGGAACCCAATTACTCCTTGTGCTTGTGAGCTTGCCTTGTATGGAGGATTGAAGTGGTGGAGGCCTAGGTGGAGGAACTTAGTTTATCGGATTTGATGAGTTGCCGACAAATGTTGTCACTATGTATCTCTGTTATTCACATTAATATAAATATTGTTTTCTCATTCAAATTCATGTGCAAATGTTTATCTCAAATTCCATGGGTATATTTACTTTATACATTTTGAATGGATTATGTTAGTTTAAATGCTAACATTTCATATGTATTTTATATACCTGGATATATTTGTTTTTGAGTACAAGTTGTAGGTTGCAAGCATTGGATTGAAATCTCAATGGTGGTCTTCTTTGAACATCCGATTGAGGTACAAGCTCTATCCCTTAGTTGTTAGCATTTTCTATTTATCTAGCATATTTGAGAATTGAGTTGATTTTTGATGTCATTCTGTCTATTGTGGTCAAACCCAATCCATAGGAATATTTTATCATTAAGAACCATATTGAGTAAAAATACAAATCTAAAAGGGTTAGAAATATTTATAAATGAAGACCACATTCCATAGGATCAAGCTGAATTAAGGAAGGAAGTTCAAAAGGTAAAAGAAGTCAGGAAGGAAGGAAAATTGACAATAATTAGAAATAGGAAAGCTATTATTAGAGACAAAGAAGAAAAAGATAGTAATAAATAGGGATTGGGAACACCCTCACTTGGAACTATCTTGGCTTTCCATGGAGAAAAGGTCCCATGTTAAGTCGGATCCCAAGTGAAATTGATGTTATATTGTTTATTGAAACTTGGGAGCATGATGAATCTAAAGTCCCTAACATATAAATATTTTTCCTATGCTCGGTTTTAAACAAAAAATCTGCATTGGAGGCATAGATTGCTACATAAGGAAGAAGATTCTTCCTCACATCAAGCTTCAAAAGGGATCCCCTTTTAATCAATAGATTTAGATAGAGATTTCAGACACTGAAGATACATTTATTTATATAACAATATGTTATTTTGCACCAATTAACTTTACTTTCCATAAGAAAAACAATCTAGATAAATTTTCTTCCTTACAATGGATTAGAACATGATATTGATAGTCTAAGAAATAAGGTGACATTCTCTTATTAGGATATTTTAATGCTAGAACAATAACTAAGTAAGCTATTAGCTTAAGCAATGATTCCAACCCTAACCCTTTATGGTTGGATAAAGACTCTATTTTATCATATCGATACAACATACGTCCTGAAGACTTATTTCATAATTTGTTTGATTATGAATTGATCAATCTCTATAGATTCCAAGGTTTGATAACTTGCAATGGTCTAAGAAAATGGCCAAATTCCAATTGGATGACTTACATTCCTGGGATTTGTAATAGTGTTGTAGACTAAGTGATTTACGATATTCCCATATAAAACCAAATAATAAATTTTGACATTTTAAACATCCATCAACATGAATCAAATCATGGATCTTTAATCCTAGCCCTAAATTTTTCCATGCACAAGAGTCCTATAGAAAAAAATTCTAATAACCAAAAGCTCTGGATCTTTTTTTAGCATAGACAAATACTAGTTTTTTCCATATAAAAAAAGATTCTTGGTTGAACCATAAGACCTATTTTTACAAAAAATTGATTCAATAAAGTTGAATAATAATTCATATGTATTTCTACATCTAGGGTAAAAAATTATTACAAAAAGTTACAATCTGTCAAAGTCCACCGATTGCTGAAGGCCTAACTTGTGTAAATTTGGATAAAAATATTACTTAACAAAATGCATTTGCACTTCATTTAACAACAAAACAATGGGATAATCCCTAAGAGACTAAGAACTAGGGAATTATTCAATTTTTGGAGTAAGCTGAGGAGAAAAGGCATCATCATCTTCATTCTTATCTTCGACAATCTTCACATATGAATTAGAACTTTTAATAGAAACAAACCTAGCTTCATTGTTTTCAATCCACAAAGTCTTCTCTACTTTAGATCCCTACCAAGCATTCTTCAAATTATTAATATATTTTTCAAAGGCCTTGAATTTACCTTTACAAAATTCAATCTCAATTTCCGCGTTTAGAAGTCTCATTCTCAATTGGTTGAATTGACCCTCTAGATAATCCTGATAAATATTGATCTATTAACCGATTTCAAACATTGTGTTCTTCATTGAGCTTTTTCCTTTTCAAAATGGACTAAAATTCAATATCTTTATTTCATTTCTACCAGCCCTGGCCAGGAAATTGGCCAAATTGTTTCTTCTTGCCTTTGTTCAAATCCATTTTCAACAAAACAACAATATGAGGCTATGTATAAATAATATAATGAGTATGATACCAAATACCACTAGTAATGGTTATGAAAGGGAAACAGGCACAAGCCAAATTTTTGAGAATAAATAGACAATAGAACCTTAACACACACACTTGTTTCGATTCCAAACTTATTGAAAACAACTATACTAATAGGAATAACCTCTACACTCCAGACATTATTTTTGACCCCAAAATTTTAATTGGAGAAGGAGCATAATAAGTTTAGTTCTAGATAGGAATCCAAATTCAAGTAAACAAAATATCACCCAATATCTATGGTATAGAAAATACAATGATCACTCCCTACTGAATAAATAATATTGCCAACAATTTCCTCAGGATACCAAACAGGCTCTGACGGGAAAGAGTTCAAATTTTGATCTTGCAATAACAAAAATTGATAAAATCTATTGCCGAGAGAAAGCATGGGTTCCCTCCCTCATAGATACCATTCCATAAATGGGATGACTAATAATTTGTATAGCGACCAAGCACTTTGACCAATTTACTTGGAGTTTTCTTCTCCAAATGATAAGGTAAACAACAAATACAAGCAAAGATAGATCACAAACCATACTTGCCTATGAAAACAAATTTTGATGAGCTTCCATTAAATTTGAATTAAACCAAATATGATTGATATGTACCGAATACGTCACACACTCTAAATGCAATGTGTAGAGGATATATTTCCCACAACAATTCTCATGCTCAAGATTTCTTTCAAGCCTAGAACCACTACCACAATTTAATTCCAACTCTTCATTAACCATATTATGCATGAGATTGACCTTACACATGGAATCCACCAAATGAGGAGCATCAAACTTAATCAAAGTGTTTTTAACCATCAATCCTTAAGGTATTTAACAATCCTCTAATTCACCACCATGGATCAACTTTCCTTGGCCAAGGCTACAAGATAGGTTAGCACTTCCATCCGATATTTGATTTAAAGTTCATAGAGTATGGTAACACTTTACTTCTTCAAACTAATTTAGTAGAAACACTATTCTCTTGATTATTTGAGACAAAGGATTGTCAATTGGAGCTTGATTAAAGCCTAGGATTCAAAAACCAATCAATGAACCCCAACTATGAGTAAATTCTTTATGTTTTTCTTCAAAGCTAACTTGAGGCATTTTGCCAAATGGAAAGGGCTTACACTTTATTTTTTGTGATTTCTCCTAATTCCCATGAGTATTTTTGCATCAGAAGTCCTCTGAGATCAAATATCACACCCCCCCCCACCCCCCCGCCCTAACACTTTCCACCCCTGGAATATTCTTAGCAACTCCATGAAAGAACAAAACATGACATATCTAATTGGAAATCCACCTTAATAATTTAACCACTTTTATTCACAATAGATAGGATTCCTTATCCCTTACCCTTTCCTTCACATCATGGTTATTATATTTAGAATGCTCTAAAATATTTCATAGCCACTATCTTTCTTCGATCTCTAAATCCAAACTTCTTTGTTTTGTATGCCATTTCTCTTTAATTTCTACTTGCATCATAGCCCATGTAGATCCCACAACTTGACCTGCTTTTCTGTATTGGTTTTTGAAAATACAGTCATTCCTATTAATCAAAATCTTTCAAATTAAAAATAAAGGAAGAGCTTTCCATACCTACTTTAGAAGTAGTTTATTACAATTTGTTTTGGATATTTATGGTTCCAAATTACAAAGGCATCTCGCCAAGTGTTCAAAATATACAAGTATATGTTAAGTTTGTAAAAAGCATGCTTCCAAACTTCAACATGATATTCACAATGAAGAAAAAGGTGACTCACACTTTCTTCTAATTGTTTACATAAAGAACATTGAGAAGGACCTTGAAAGCCTCTACGACACATATTGTCATTTGTTAATATTTTTCCATGACATAGAGTCCATGTAAATAATTTAATTTTTGAAAGAGCATCATTTTTCTAGATTATATTTTATACCGAGTTCCTAGGGAGTACACATCGATCTATGTTATGTTGCTGATATCCTTCCTTGATTGTATAATTATGTAACTTGGTCCCCGAACCCTCTTGTCACTATCTGTATTTTTAGTTGGGGCAAGTCCACTTAACTTAAGTTTCATTGTTACCCATTATTATCTTAGATATTTAGAGAAGTTAAAATTATTCCATTATGTCCATCGAACATTATAATCCCAGTTTGAAATATCTGGTAGATTCATGATCTAATTGCTCTTCATCTGGTTCTGAAGAAGTTGAAGCTCCATATTATTTCCAAAATTTGTCTGGTAGAGAATTATATCTTCCCAAATTTGGATTATACTTCTATCACTAGGAAGCCACGATTCCTAATATTTGAGAATCACTAGAACAAAACCATGTGGTTAGCGTCTCTTTTAGCTTCCTTTTTAGGGTCCACTATCACTTTTAGTGTATTTTTCATCAATTTTTGGACAAAGTGAACTCTTTTCCACGGGATGATGCTTTTAATGATGTTATTAGCATCCCTTTTTAAAAGTTGACGGTATTTTGGATGCTAATTATCATCCCAATTAACATCCTTATTAGCATTCCAATTAACATCCAAAATAACAACCCATATAACACCCAAAATAACCTCCAAAAAAATGTCCTGAATAGAACCAAGCATAGCACCATATACTAAGAAAGGGTTAGCATCATGAATGTCACCAGGAAAAACATATGACATAACGCCAAGTATAATTGCACCTAGAAAACAACTAACATAGTGCCAGGTATAGAGCCAGGTGTAGCGTCTGGAATAATGCTAGAAATTTAGCATCCCAACTAACGTCTAAAATAGCATCCCATATAAATCCCAGAATAGCCTCCAAAAAAACGTCCAGAATAACACCAAGCATAGCACCATATACCGAGCCAGGGTTAGTGCCAGGAATTGATCCATGAATTTCTCGAAGAAAAACATCTGACATAGCACCAAGTATAGATCCAGGAATTGCGCCTAGAAAACATCCAACATAGCCTCAGGTATAGAGCCAGGTATAACACTTGGAATAACACTAGAAAGGAACCACTCTAGGAATTGCACTAGGTTTAGAGCTAGGAATTGCGTTCGAAAAACGTCTGACATAACATCAGATATAGTGCCAACATCAGCACTAAAATTTGTGCTAGGAATATAGCAAGAAATTTCAGAAGGAGTTGTGCTAGGAATTGCACTAGGCATAGTGCTAGGTATAGATCTAGACATAGCATGAGGAATTGCGGAAGTTATTGTGCCAAGAAGTTCCCTAGGAAAATGGCCAAGCATAGCAACAGGTATAGAGCTAGGAATAAAGTTAAAATTTTCTCCTGGAAAACATCCAATATAGTGCCAAGTATAGAGCCATGTATAGCACCTGGAATGAATTGATCCATTATTATCTTTCATATATATAACCATTATTGTCTTTCATATATATAACTATTATTGTCTTTCACCATTATTGTCTTTCACCTAGCATGAAATGATCCATTATTGTGTTTCATATATATAACCAATATTAGTGTGGGAACCATGATAAATTTCTCATAGAGCTCTTTAAATTCTAGGCATTGTCGAATGATTGCCATACATTAAATAGTTTGTCCAAACAAAGAACCTCCATATATTGGCTAATACCCTTTTTGTCAACCTAGCGAATGCAACCAATTTTTGATAATGGATAGTTTCTCGGTGTGATTATAATCAAAATTAAAGGTTACAATAAAAAAATAGATTAAATTATTGGGATGGTAAGTAAAGATGCAAATACTAAACAATGCCTCATTCATTAGAACTTTACAAGGACCAATTCACCTTACAAGTCATCAAGGGCATATTGTTAATAATAATTTTAATGGTTAAAATGGTTATTTGTGTGAATCACATGTCATCAATATGACTCCAAATGAGCAATACGAATACAAAGGGAAATCACCCTATATTGTGCAATAAGAGGAGGTTTGTACATTAGGCTATATTACAACAATATTGAACGCAAACTAGTTTCAAATAAAAGGTTAAAATGGGGTGATATATATTAAAATTTCAGGGATAAAAATTATCTAGATATTTCCTCACAACCTTTCCAACTAGTTCCTCATATATTCAAAGTGTATTAATTAATTAAAAGATCCAAATTTACCTAGGTTATGTCAAGGCCTGGAAACCCTAATGCCTATAGTAGAAATAGTTTCATGGTTGTTTATACATTTTGTTTTGATAAAAATTTGATGGAACACATGTAGAACTCATGTGATATGCATGTAATCAGAGCTATTGATGGTGTATGAGACCCCCTTGTTTGTGGGACAAGCAACCCCCCTTTGCATAATGATTCAACTACTAATGTTTAAAATGGTTGTTCATGTGAATCACATGTCATAAAGGTGACTCCAAGTAAGAAATACAAATACAAATAAAAATCACCCTAGGTTGTGTAATAAGAGGAGGTTTGTACATAACCAATAAATAAAGATACAACCAAGCCATACTATGGCGATATTGAACACAAAATGGTTTCAAATAAAGGATAAAATGGGGAGAAATCTATTAAATGTTCAAGGATGAAAATTATCTAGATATATCCTCACAACCTATCCAAATAGTTACTCACATATTCAAAGTGTATTATGTAATAAAAAGATCCCATTTTAACTAGGTTATGTCAATGGAACCCCTAAAGCCTATAGTGGAAATAGTTTCATGGTTGTTTAGTCATGTTGGTTTTGATAAAAAAATTGATGGAACACACATCGAACTCATGTGAGATGCATGTAATTGGAGTTATTGTGGGTGTGAGACCCCCTTGTTTGTGGGACAAGGGACCCACCTCTACACAATGATTTAACTCCAAATAAGCAATCCAAATACAAAGGGAAATCACAATAGATTGTGTGACAAGAGGAGGTTTGTACATAAACAATAATTAAAGATACAACCAATCCATATTATGGCGATATTGAATACAAACTAGTTTCAAATCAAAGGTTAAAATGGCGAGAAATCTATTAAACGTTCAAGGATGAAAATTATCTAGATATGTCCTCACAACCTAGAAAACTAATTCCTGACATATTCAAAGTGTATTAGTTTATCAAAATATCCCAATTTACCTAGGTTATGTCAAGGGCAAATCTAATTCCTATAGTAGAAATCATTTCATGGTTGTTTAGTCATGTTGAATTTGATGAAAATTTTGATGGAACACATGTTGAACTCATGTGAGATGCATGTAATCATAGTTATTGAGGGTGTATGAGACCCCCTTGTTTGTGGACAAGGGACCCCCTTTTGTACAACAATTTAACTACTAATAGAGGTGTACATACCATAACCCTATCCATAGTTAAACCTATGACCCCCTAATAAGAAACACATATTGTTAATCATTATGCCCCCTCGGGCTATACATGATACACATTCCTTGTTTGAGACCATTAATGTTCCAAGTAAAATCTATTTTGAATCATTAATCATGTCCATATTTACACTAAAGGCATGACAATGGAGATGAAATCTCAAAAGATTCCTCATTAGTATGGCCTGTGTTATTTTGACACATGTCCTGCGGTTTTCGATGCATGGTTTTGTTGACTGATTTTAGTCACCTACTAATGGTTTACTCATTATCTCAATGGGAACATGGGCCTACTACTCTGTTTTCCTTATTCCTTCACTTTCCTTTGGTTGGATCCATTTTCCTTTATATTCCTCTTCATTCCCAGATCCCCATCTTCCATGATAATATGGATGGAATAACTTATTCAACTATTATAATGCCCAAAATTGTCAGGAATTTACTAGATAAAGGAACAATCAGTTTCAAGTTTGAATCGGGTGAAATTCATCAGGTCTCTGGATGAAACATGCGAAGCAATATTAAATTTTCTGGGATTTTGAGCTTCTCCTGTTGCTCGAATAGTTCGGACATTGGAGTGGTTCATAGAGTTTGCAAAAGGTCAGTCATTGAATTCCCTGGTGAGTAATCATGTTTCAAGATTGGGAATCTAAGCACATGTGCAAGTTCTTCCTGAAGAGGTTTATTGGAAAATTTATATAGGGGAGGCTCAATTCGGACGACCTTAAGGTGTAGTTGGGTGTGTGCACTGGGAAACTCAATGGCCTTGCATTCAATACCGATTATCTCAATGAATAGGTGCATTTCTGTTTAAAATATGGTTTCAATTTTGTTATTTTTCACAGGGAACAATTCATTATTTTGTTGGATTTGCACAACTTGTTATATCCGTTTTTATTGATTGACTGATATGTCGATTGGATTCGTCTTAGTAATGTTGCACAAATTTCCTTCAGATTCAGTGTTCTGCAACAATACAGGAGTTTGAGGAGTATGGACAATATCAGTACTAAAGAGAGATGCAAAATCATGGTTTCACGAACTGGTGTTAGGGAGGAACGAGGATCTGTGATGCTGATCCTCCCATACAGATTTATTCATACTCATGATCTCCATAATGGACTTGTCAAAAGGAAAAGTATGGGAGAGATAATCCATAGTAGGAAGAGAGGGTTCTAACCAGTAGGGTAGGTGGTAGGGATCTGAAGCCACCAGATGAAGATCATCAGTGTGGTCATCGGAAAGGGTTTGGACAATGGTGTACATTACTTCGTGTGGAATAAATGAGGTTGACTCAAAAACTTTTTTTCCCTTGGGATCATAACCAAATGAATAAATCAAATTTATTGTCACTGTTTCTGTGTTAGGAGGAGCTGACGGGAACACCCCCATGAGGGAAGATTCCTTCAGCATGCCTATCCTGATCGACTGGCAAGGAGGAGGGGACTGACCTAATAAAGGGATGTTATTTGCTATAGGGGTAGTAACATCCGACGTACAGAAATCAAGCTGATCAATTGTTACAATCTTCCCTAGATGTGGAAATTGGAGGGTTTGAAATACCGTCGAAGTGACAACAGTCATGGCATAAAACCAATTTCTTCCTTAAAGGATATTGTAGTCTAAAGGGGCATCCACCACTTCCACTTGAATGACCAAAGGGTTTTTCTCAGATAGATAGGGTATCCTAGTGGGGTCTCTCGATATACCCAAGGTACGTGCAAGCTTAAATCGGTAGTAGTGTTGTCTAATTCATAACCATTCACAAGGGGCCTTCCGATATACAATCGAGTATGTGAAGTACCTTTCTATATACCTCAAGGGTACATGAAAGGTCATTCGATATACCGATAGTACGTGGAAGAACCACGCGAGTCCTAGGTTTTAGTGTGGACAAGTAATGATATCTCCTACATTTAACAATGCCCGAACACGTCTCTAACCTATCACTCAAATTTCTATACAATTTTTAGGCCTAGAGCTACTGTTAATTTTAAAGTGGATGGTTAGGTGAATGCATGATATTTTGACAGAAAAAGTAAAACCATGCAAAGATGAAATGCGCGTTCATTCACTTTACCATTCAAATTATGCCTAATTATGGGAACGAGAGAGATTCTTTTTCTTTTCAATTTTGCTTTGAAACCAAAATTTTTCTCAAACAAATCTTGAATCAAGAAAGAAAACAAGCAACACACTCCAAACTAATTTTTTGAAAGTAATCAGATGGGATAGAGTCTCTTTTCCTAAAATAAAAACAACCAACACTCAATATGCATATGCAATCTATTTTTTCAATTTTTCTCGAAAACATGGAAAGATCTGACTTAAACTATTGATATTTTTTCTTTTGATGAGATTATGGTGCAAAAGAGACAAAATAACAAAGGAATCCTGAAAGCTTATGAAGCTAATCAGAGATCCAATGACTTAAGCTCGTTAAAAACAATGACCTAGTCTCAACAAAAAAAATTCTTTTTTTAAAGAAGAAAACAAGTCTCCCACTAACTCTATGGAAAAATGAAAACAAGGAAATGATCAAGAAGCCTTTCTCTTAGTCTTTATCAATGAACAAAAAGAGACCTAACTGAAACAATACTTTCAATTATTCCTTTCAAAATCAAAACCAACAAGCATGGAAGCAATGAATAATAAACAAGTCTAACCTAACTGTTGGATTTTTCAACCAAACAAGCTCTTACCACCAAAAAATTCCAACCATGATCACTTAGATTTACACAAACAAGCCTTGGCAGTACAGGGCTGAAAGCAAAACCAAAACCTACTTTTGCAAAAAATAAAAAAACAAGGTCTGGAATAGGGCCTACCTAGCACTGCGCTAAAGGGGTCACTGACATAGCGGTTTTTGATGCAACACCACTTCTTGCTTTCTTGACTCAGGAGATGGCATCGCTTATGGGTAACTGCGTTTAGGTGTGGCACCGCATATTTCCCATAGCACATGAGCAACTCTCTATAAAAATATAGAACACAAGGAGAGCGAAAAATTCAAGTTATAAGTTGTAAAAACACCATCAAAACTGATGAATCAACAATAATACATAGCATATAAAGTTAAGGTGCCTCAGATCTGAAGAGATATGATGATTTCAAACCAAAACTTCACTAAGTCAGATGGTATATATGACTGAAAATATTGAGGACTGTAGCTTGGATTCGAACAAGTGTTTGAATACTAAGGAAGGTCAGATCAATTGAAGCTTGTAATCCCCAGCGGAGTCGCCATATTTGTTATCAGGAATATTTCACCTTCTGTGGACACAAGTTGTTCCTCTGGTATGAATGGTTTAGATCCAGAACAAATGAGTCACAACTAGGTCATAATACTTTCCCTAGAAGCTATGGATGCATGGAATAAGATCTCTGATGGAAGACCTTCAAAAACACATCAAACTTACAACAACATCAAAGATACCAGAAAACTATCCATAAATCCATATCAGTGACTAAGGAATCTGATAATATACATGTGAGATTATAACACAACATATATATGGGAAAGAAATTGAATTTGCATTAAAATATGAATGAAAGAGCTTACAACCGTTTTTCCTTAGTGTCGATGCAATCCTTCACAAGACTGACATCTCATCCCCGATAGATCCAACTTGCTCCTCTATATTCTCTAATGGATTAGGCCAGGATGTTAATTCAGTAGCATAACTTTACTCTTTTCTGTCTCTCCTCAACCATGGAGTATGATCTTGGTTTTATAGGGCTCAAAGGGATAGGAATGGTTGAGAAATAGGTGGGTGAGGTGGCCATGAGATCCCCAAAGCATGGATCTCGAGCTTAAGTGGCCCAGGTGACTAGGGATAAGGATAGACATGAGGATTTTGTTCTAGAAGCTTCGTGAAACCTTCTCTTTTTCACTTTTTACCAAGGGCACCACTTATACTCCCTTATGACAGAGCGATGCAAGGTGAGAACCGCGCCAAAGACAAAGGTTAAAGGCAATGGAACTGCCTGTCTTCCAAATGAATCAGGCAGTGCTATATAAGGTACCGCTTATCAGCTCAAAGGTAAGGGTGGTGCTGGAGTTTTGTATGTAATATTAACATCCAGAGCACTGTTTTCACTTCAATGTTTGGTATTTAGGGAAAATAGAGGTGTTAGAGGTCTTATGACATACTGGTG
This sequence comes from Pseudotsuga menziesii, assembly GCA_001517045.1. Lineage (NCBI taxonomy): Eukaryota > Viridiplantae > Streptophyta > Pinopsida > Pinales > Pinaceae > Pseudotsuga > Pseudotsuga menziesii. The sequence goes on from LPNX010141776.1 coordinate 446,430, forward strand.
ACAGGATTTGGGTATACCAATGTTGCCTTATGTTGTTGATCAATGTCCTTATCTTTTAGTGCAACTTGAATAGAACCAATAAATAACTTTGGAGGGTAAACCAAGAGTGTGATGGGTCACTATGCAAGTACAAGCTCCTAGTTAGGCATACGACCAATTCATAGAGCATCTTACAATATGATTCTAACTTCTCATTTTTCTTTCTGTATAATGATCCAAAATCTTTGAAATATATGCATTCCTTCCTCTTTGGTATTCAACTCTATTGGCCATTCTTATATTGAGGTGTGAGAGGGATACCTAGATATCCTCTTAATTCCATTCATTTATGCATTGAGTTCTTTGTAGGTCCGAGATAAGAACCACACCAAGCTCAATACTCATAAATCGTATTTCTCCGTGATCATACCCTAGCTTTATATCCCATAAGGTTAAGGCTCCAATAACATAGAAGGTGTTAGCTCCATTTGCATGTCATTTATTAGGGTAGAAATTCCTATCCCTACACCAAGGGCCATCATAATTATCATTTTCCCTAGTTGTGGTGATAGTGATTAGGCTTCTACCATTTCCCCAAGCTTGTACCTCAAATAAAAAAGAGAGCATAAATCTATTAAAAGCACTAGCCATATCTAATTTAATGATCATACCTCTTTCTTTGTGCTCCTTGCTTGAGTGGACTACCTCTTAAACCATTATTATAATATCTAGAGTTTGTTGATTCTCCATAAAGCCACCCTAGTTGTATGAAATTATCCGGGGTAAGATCTTCTGTACTTTGTTTTTGAGGATCTTGGTAAATATTTTATAGGAAGCGTTGCAAAGAGATATTGGCCTAAAATGAGAGAAGGTAAAGGGATTTGCTTCCTTGGAGATAAGGGCCATAAAGAAGAGTTGGTTCATCTTCCCATGTTTAGCTTTCGATGTATGTAGGTGTACATATTATTTAGATCCTCCTTAAGCATTCTCTATAGAAATGTATGAAAAAATCATAAAGGCCTGGAGATTTATTCGAAGAAAGGTCCCAAACTTCCTCTATTATTTTAGCCTCCTCAATCTTTCTAGTCAAATTTGCATTGTTCTTCTCAATAATGAGATGAGGCATGTCTTCTAAGAGGGTTCTTTGTGAGCTCAAAGAGGATTCTCCATATTATATATATAGTCTTTGAAAGTGATGTCTAGTCATTGTTTTAATTTCCTCATACTTTATGAGTTGGGTGTCATCTTGTAGAGAGATATATAGTTAAATATTTTTTTTGTAAAGTTGTGATCATGTATTAAACTATAGGAATAAAAAATACATAATAGTCCATCATCTGTGGCGTCCTAAGTGAATGTAACCACCAACCTAGGTGCTTAAAAAGGTCAAAATGACCATGCCCAAAGTCATTAAACACCTGCCCTAAAGAGGGAGACCAGGTAATTTATGAAAATATACATTGTTTGTAATATAATACAATACCATGACTAAAGTATAACATGCTATAAAGAAAAACAAGACAGAAAAACTGAAAATCACATAGTGGATCTAGAAACTCCTTAGCCCGCCTTGTCGGTTCCATTCTCATCAGGTTGGACTGACACCTCCTCTATGATTGGGCAACCAGAGTGTTCCTCTTCAGTCGGCTCATGTGGGGGAAAATTTATATGCATGGGTTCTGTATTTCATCAAGGGGAAGCAATTCTCCCCCATATCATCGCAAATTCACTTTGTCAGTAGTGGGCCAATTGTCGAAGGAACTGGGAAGGGATCCAGTGCGTGCTCCTTTCCCTTATGCACAGTAGGCTTTGATGATTTCTCCTTTCCTCCAATGGCCCCTTAACTCTCCCCATGAACCCCTTCAACCCCAAAAATTTTTACTCCAAGATGGCAGCTCGGAGCATAATTCTGTCAGCCAAAGCTGGCTTCTAGACCGCCTAACTTGTCATCTATTTGAAGCAGGTTGTCCTTGATAGTCTACGTCATTTCTTTATATATGGACCAACTGGCCAACATATCCTCCATCAGAACACCCAACATGTTTTTTACAAGCCAGTAGTGGTTGATGTGACACCCATCCCTGTTGGAGGAGAGGTGCTCTACAAGAAGGCAAGCTTCCCAATTGTCGATAAGAACCCGAAGCGGAATGGAAACATTTTCCCCAAAACCATATATCACTACCTAGTCTATTCTGGTGGTGTTCTAACCAACTTCCTCGTGTCTCGACATTCTCTGTTTCCACGGTATGACACAGACCCAGGAATCAGTTGCAATCGTTGGGTTTGCAGGAGGAAACACAGGATTGAGCAGCACTGATCCACAAATGAGGGCTAAAGTCGACCCTCCATTCATAGTTAACCAGTGAGGAACAAAAAACATAAACGCCACACACGGGAAATACTTTGAAATCGGGATTGCGTTAATGCTCATCATACCTTGGAGCTAGACCCAGCTCAATCGACTAGACACTTCCATCTGTAGGATTGAATGTGTCATGGATTGGCACGCTCGGCTTAGTAATTTCCCCTCTTAAATGTCTGCCATGAGTTTGGCTCGCTGGTTTATGCACCATGAGATCAACGCTCATTCTCCCCGCCACGACACTCGCATTCGGGTGATATATAGTTAAATATTAATATGTATAATTGTATATATTTAATTGTAATAGTTACCAACATAGATCTATTTTAAAACTGGATATATCAAGCATCAAGAGGGATCGAATTTATTGAGGTGCAATTTTATTTTTTAATTTTTTTTTATTTATCCTAAATTTTTTACACCTAAATAAAAAATTTACACCTTCACAAATTTGATCTTATTGGTGTTTGATTGATTTTGGTTTAAGATTGAGTTATGCTCGTTTTAATTATTTTATTTTATAAGCCCACATGAATTTATCTATTTATTTGGTTTTAAGGTTTTATTTTATGACTTGATATAATTTTTTTAATATTTTTAATGTTCCGTGACAACATATTCCCGACACTAGGTTGTAAAACACCTCATTCTTTTCGATGCAATAATATAATATAAATGTATATAAATATGATTATTAATATATATAAAATAAAATAAATACTATTTTTTTTCAAAAATGGGAAAAAATATTAAATATTGGGCTATTTTTACGCCAAGGGCTAAAATAAACTTATTGGAGGCATATAGAACTTAAATTTGAAAAAGAACGGTAAATATGAGTGACAAGTACTATGCAAAGGGCCCAAAATGAATTTCCTCCGGAAATATAAAACTTAATCCATCCGTTTGATTAGGGTAAATGAGATATGGCTTTTTGGCTGCAGCAATGAACCTGTGAACTCAAAGAAGAAATTGCTCAAACCATTGGTTTGATTAGGGTAAATGAAATATGGCCTTTTAGCTTCGGAGATGAACCTATGACCTCGCAAAATAAATTGCTCAAGACGACAATACTGTGAACTGTGATGGTTTCTTTGAGGGTAAATTTGGGTTTCTACTAAGTAAACTGTGATGGTTTGTTAGAAGGGGAAATGCATGTTAATTTTTTGTGAACTGTGACACTTATGTTTATTTTATTTTTATTATTTTTTACAGAGCAGTTACAAAAGAGGATTCTACTCCCAAGCAAGAACAAGAAGCAATGGGGGTAGTGATGTCGATGAGGAAGAAGAAGTTAAAAAGGAAGAGAATCCCAAAGTAGTTTCTAATTTCAGTATTTCGAAGCCATTGAGGAAGAAGCTAAAGTCCAAGGGGATCAAGTCACTCTTCCCCATCCAAGCAATCACCAATGAGATTATCTTCAACGACTTGGTCGAACTCATATAGTCCAGGCATCCATCTAAGCAATCACCAATGAGATTATCTTCAATGGCTTGGGTGAGCTCGTATAGTCCATGCATGCTTTTAATTATGATTGAACAACAAATTCCTGGCTGATTTCATGTTGGAAAACATCTGTAAATATGATGTAGTTGTCCAGTCTTTGTTTTGGGAATTAGTAAACACCTATTTTGGGTTACATTTTTTTAATTTTTGTTATTTTGGTCTTGTCCAGTCCAGTCAGGAGCATCTTGCTCTTCTTAAAAAAATCTTCAACGTTGATCAGGCTATGAGGTTTTTCCATGTGTCAAATTGGTTCTTTGTAAATTCATTGTAAAGTGACATAGTTTGCAAGTTTTCTAGAAGGTGTTGAGTCATTCGGTTCTAGATAAGTGATGAATGCCAATTTAATATTGAGTTATTATAATCAACTCCATGATTGTTGAAAACATTTGAATGGAGCCTTAAATGTCTACATCACTAATCACGGTCTAGAAGGTTTAAATTGGATGTGAATTAGTTGGTTTGGAATGTAATCTGATCTACAATCATGAGTAGAATTCGATTTAAATTCGATGCGACTTAGCTGGTTTGGTATGTAATCTGATCTGCAATCATGAGTAGAATTCGATTTAGGATTTGGTTGAGAAAGTGAAGGATTTCAAGAGATTTTAGGAGTCAAATTAGGATCTGAGCAAAAACTAAGCTAATGGGATTATATTTATATGCTTTTGTAAGTATTTGAGTGAGGGGAGCAATGATGGAAATATTGGCAAATTATTGTAGAATGTGAACCAAGAAGAATGGCCAACCAAATGATGATAAGGACATGAAGAAGTATGAGTCAGAAGTTTTCTATGTATATACAGATTGTGGAATGAATAAAATTTCATATTTTTTTATTTATTGTTCATAACTATCTATGCATGATCCTGTTAGAGAATTCTAGAAATTAATGTCTATGTATGTGCAATCTAGAGGTGCCATCTTTCAATTCGCCCAATGGATAATTGATGACATAAATCCTTTCACCACAATTCAATGTAAAACCTGTCATAGTCCCAATATTCACCTTCCACAGCTTCACAAGTTGGTGATAAGGCTTCTAGGTTCCTGTCTTCCTTGGTTTTTATTGGGTCCCTTCTAATTATTTTAAACTCATATGTTGCTAGTCTAGAAAATCCCTTTCATCTTGGTTCGTCTATTCTACCTTTCCACGGTACAAAGAGAAGCACAACTCTTCAACTGACTGTTATAGCTGATTTTACCACACATGGTGAATCACACTTTTATGGCCTTCCCTGTCCCTATGTAGACTCCTTAGACCCCGTGGACCATTTTTGTTCCTTTGATGTTTCCTAGACCATGCCTAAAAGCATGCTTAAATTTCCATACGTGACTTTTAAACCCTTTATCGTGTATATATGTGGGTTTGACCTCTGAAACTGCGTACGTTGGGATGTGTGCAAAAATCCTAATTCTTTTGGAGTTTTCCTTGATGTGGATCCGACTCACTTGTCTCCTGGCCTTCCATATGCCTCGATATCACTAAGATTTGACCTTTGATTACCCCATTGATGAGCTATATAAGGAACCCTTTGGATACATTGAAGCCATATGAGAAATTAAGAGCAAGAGAACTATAGTCCATTGTTGCTGGAACTTGTGCTTGAGTCTACATCCCCTTTGTCCCTTGGAGCACTTTTGTGTTCTTACGAAGCTTACCTTTTGCTTGTGAGCTTGTTATCGAGAGATGGAGGATTCAAGTGGTGGAGGCCCAAGTGGGGCACTCGGTTTCTCCGATTTGTAGACGTGCTGACAGAGGTTGTATTCATTGTAATCTTTGATTTTATATCAATAGAAATATCTTTTCCTATCCAATAATGTGTGTTGGAATGAATATTTTATCCATGGATGATTTCAAATGCTTATATGTTATTGATTATATATGTTAGAGTAGAGCTAACACAATTATATATAGTATGCTTGTCTTGTTTATTGAATGTTGAGGAAGCAATTCATCAATTCAAGATGAAGTTGGAAAGCTCAATGGGGATCTACACCAACCGTTCGGAATAAGGTACGAATCGAGATCCTTTAGTGTTAGTTGTTTGGTTTCTCTTGCATTAAGGAAAGGATTGATTTTTAGAGTTAATCTGTCTGCTATGGTACCCCAAGCCATAGGAATTTCTGTCTATAATAGAATTGACGACTTCACTGGGGAGTTCCTAGTAGTTGTCCTTTGGGCGTTTTTATCAGCATTCAATGTTCTTGAATTGCTCTTATTTCTCTGTTTTTGTGTCGGGTATGAGGGCATGTTTTCCTGGTAGTGTCTGAATTGGTGTGAATTTTGTCTAAGTTCATATTTTTGCCTTTATTTTTATACATTTCTCTTCCTGTACGTGAGTTTTTTACTCACAGTTGCGTATACACGTGGCTTTGACTGCTATATCCGCATACATACGCGGGTTTACAACAAATAGTCATGTATGCCCTTAGTTTTGCCTTCTGGAGGAATATTAATTGTTGCTGGGTGAATTTTGATGATTGCTGAGTCTCCTTTGATACTGCTAGAGTCTGTATACACCTCTGTTTCTGACCAAAGACACTTTTTTTTAGGGTAAATTTTTTTTTAAGAAGGTTCTTGTCATTGCATTTTTGATTTTTTATTTTGGGATTAGTGCATTAGATTTATTTTACCTTAGTACTTTGTGTGAGTGCTGTTTGATGGTGCTTGCCAAGTCTGGGGGTAGTAGAATCATTCTTTTGCTTTAGTATCTCATTTTTATTCAAAAAATCCAAAATATTTGCTTTTTTGCATCATTATGCATTGCACTTTGCATTTCGCATGGTACTTGCAATAGATTTCCTTAGAGTATTAGTCAGGACTTCATATAGGAATGATTGCATTTGTCATTTGAAGAAAAAATTTGCATTTCACGTAGTAGCATGCCCTGTTTTTCATTCGACACAATGCATTTGCATTGATTGTTAGGTGTGCATTTTACTTCATGTTGCGTCATAACACCATTGGTTGCATGGCCATCTACCTCTTTTGAGTAATAAATACAAATAAAATCAACGCTTAATTAAAATGGATTACACTATTTTCTTTGATAGGATACACCAACAAGATTAGGTTTTAGGGTCTTGGAATAGTTCATTGTGAGTAAATTCTCCAAGACCACTAAACAACAACATGTATGTGTCTGTCCAGGTGAGAGTGTGAAATTCCTTGGTATAATTAGTGTTTCTCAGGATCCTCCTCTCAAAAGGGAGTTAAGCACGAGGCAGTGTGAGTAGTTATTGATTGGGATGACCCCTAGTCATAATTGAGTAGCACCAGAGATATTTCTAGGATTGTATTCGTATCTGGGGGCTCTTTCGAGAGTTTTGAGCCTTGCTACCCTGCCCATACGGTCAATCCCGCCTGCGACTGTCTGCCTGAGCATTGATTATATTGAGTTGACCTTAGTTGCCTTACCTAGGTTATCGAGGGGGTAGTTTGCAAGGGTTATTCTGCGGGTGTCCTGGACAGGTTGGGGTCAAACAGCACAGTCACTTTACGTGTTGAAGTTGATGGCAACAATAGTTGGTTACAAACCTCCGCTTGTTTTGTATGGGAGTCTCAATCCTCTCCTAGGCGAGACATACCTGCTTCATTCAGGAGCTCACATATCTTGCCCTTGTTTGCTTGTGGTTGGCTTTAGATTTTATTGGTGTATGCTCTGTGCACGTTAGCTTGCCTAGGGTTTGTATAATTTAGAGAGTCTTTTTCATTTTTTGAGTCATTGTGGATACAGGTGTGGCTCCTCGCCGTTCTCGTCGTTTAGTAGGACTTTCACCTTCTACATCTCCTCCTCCTTTGGGAGAGAGAAGCAGATGGTCCAGGAAGACTCATACCCACATTGATTCACACACGATGGGAGATCATGAAGATGGTATTCCTGAGCTGTCTTCTCCACTTCGCGTGGATGATGGAGAGTTTACTCCTACATTTGATCCTTCACCTGATGCGGTTGGACATTCTGAGTTTGATCCTTCACATGAAAGACATACTCACTCTAGATATGATCCCTCATTCACAGGTCATCGGTATGGGATGTCGGGCGACGAGACTCACCATGAACCTGTAAGCACTAGTTATGTTAGTTATGGCATGTTTGGTAACCCTATGCACGATACAACATTTTTTACTGAAACGGAATTTGATCCTAACACTATGCCTAGGGGCATTCCCATTTCTTTCCATGTGGAGAGATTTGGGAGCACGAGTCATATTACACCCTCCATCCCGATGGTGGAGGCCACATCTCATGTTCATCCTAGACCTGGTGTTAGTAATCCTATTCGGATACTAGAACCAACACAAGTGACTATTGGGAATACCACGTACATAATTTCACATGTCCCTTCGTCCTCTATTCCTTGTTCTTCGAATGCTTTTCCTCCCCCTCATTCACGTGGTCCTTCGAGATGGAACGTTGCTACGAGTCATGTCTATACTGTTGCTACTCGCCCAGTTGTGTCTCACACTCAAGTAACTCCTGTTGTGTCGGGATGTCGTATCCCTACTTCTGGAGGTCATGTTATTACTTCCGGAGCGTATATTCCTACTTACGGAGTGTCTCATGGGACATCTCATGGGATGTCTTATGGACCTTATTATAGACCGCAGTATGTACAGACTTATTCACCTTATGGGTACGGGTATCAACAACCCGCTTACTCTCTGAATTATGGATTTGTAGCTCCACATAGTCAAGATACACCACATTATGGTGCTTTCATGCCACCCTATACAGGTCAAATGGGAGGAGGCTACTATGGCCATGGCCATGTTGGTTATGGTCATCAGTCCTATGTGAATCAAAATTATCAGGGAGTGCCTCTTAGACCTGCTCAACCTAGGCTCCCTTTCCTTGCAACGTTAAATTTGCCTGACTTGTCAAGACTAATGAACGATTCGGTATCTTATGACCCGGCTTGGCTGGCTGTCCCTAATAATATTCCCTTGGACATTCCCAAGTTCGAGGGAAAACCAGGAGAATATCCGAGTGAACATGTTACTACATTTCACCTATGGTGCTCTTCTAATTCCTTACACGAAGATTCGATCTATTTAAGTCTATTTCAACGCACCCTCACTGGGCTTGCCGTGAAATGGTACATAGAGCTACCTAGGGGGGCATTCGCTTTGTTCGATGACCTAGCTATGAATTTTCTCAACCACTTCCAGCTACCAGTGCGTTACGACGTTGGTACTGAACTCTTATCGACATTTCGGCAAGATAAAGCCACGCATATCTCGGACCATATCCAAGAGTGGCATAGACGGAAGAGATTGATTAAAGCCTTCATACTTCCAGAGTTTCTCCTTGAGTGGCACCTTAAATTGTTACTACCTTATATAGCGAAGGATGTTTCTACATCCAGAGTTTAGAACGAGGAACAAGCCATTTTTAGGGCATAGGAATTGGACTTGATTTATGCTCAATCCGGTTTGTTATATGAGATCATTCCTAATGCTTCGCGTTCTAGTTTCGACCCTAAGGTCAAACCTGGACCACATGTTGATGGCATTGTTGGTCGTATGAGTACCAAACCTATGGATTTGGTTGTGAAAAAGGTTAGTCAATTATCTATCAACCAATATACCTTGGGACAAGCCTTGGCTTCGTCTCAACCCACCCAAACAGCAAGTGTGCTTGCGGTACAATCATTGGAACAGAAGGCTAACCAGCAACCCAGAAGGAATAAAAAGAAGGGTAAAAATAATCGTAAGGGTGGGAATAGGAATGAAAATGCCAACTCTAATGACAAGAATGCCCGAAATGCTGAGGGGGATAAGCAACCTAAATGTAAGGTTAAGTTTCCTTGCAAGTTATGTAAGGATGATCACCTCACTCACTTGCACCCTCGGATAGAAGAAGCCTCGAGATTCATAGCGTAGGGCCCAGCTGTGCCAACCAACCATTTACCTCATAATCAAAACATGAACTCGAGGACCCATGATCAGTTTGTTGAGGATCAAGATCCACCGAAGGCTTGCAGTGGTCATGGTTGCATCAATATGGTGCGTGCCACTCAGGTTGTGACTCGTGCGAAGGACTATGGTTCGTCACAACCAGAACTTGGAAAGGAACTTGCTCCACCCAAGAGCCCTTTGCATATTGAAAAACCTGTGGATAAACCTGAAGTTGCTCCTCACATTCCTAAGGGAGTCCTTAAGCATTCGAGGCACAATCCTAATGCCCGAGCTGCCCAGAACTATTCTGTTGTCGAGGATTTGGGCCACACTCCTTGTGCGATGTCTGCACTCGAAGTACTTTAGAGTTGTACCTCGCAAAGGAAAGCTTTGCTTTCTGCTCTTGGTGTTCATGATGATAATTCTTTTTTCATCATCAAATTTGAAACTGTGGGACTTCAGCCTCGCTTGCCTTACTATGTGTCTCTCTTGATTCATGTAGAATGTCTTAACATGACTGTCAAACGCACTGTGATTGACGAAGGCGCTGCTACTTCCGTAATGTCTTTGGCATGTTGGAAGGGTTTGGGTTCCCCCAAGTTGTCTAAATCCGCTACCATGTTGACTGCTTTCGATGGTAGATTTTTTCGATCGCATGACATTCTTCCTTTTCTTAAAGTCTGTTTGGGAGGGAAGACCGTTGCGATAGAGGTCGAGGTGGTTGATGCACCCCTTGACTACAATTTGTTGCTGGGAAGGAATTGGATGTACAGTATGCAAGTTGTAGCTTCTTCTCTATTTCGAGTGGTATGCTTTCCATTTAATGGGAAGATAGTTACGATTGATCAAACGTCATTCAAGAATCCACCTGTTACCGCATCTTCAGGAGCTTCTATCCCGATTGTCTAGCACTCTCAGCCGACAACTGGGAGTGTGGGTGTTGTCATGTATCCATCCCTCATGGGAAGCTTTAGTTGTTCTGCACCTGTCCTTATGATAGGATCTAGTTCCAGTGAGGCTTCTTCGTCTGTAACGTCGGTGTTTTTTCACACAAACCATATGGAGGATCCTTGGATTCTTCCTACATCGAATCCTTCGTTTCCTGCAACTATGATAGCATATCAAGCTAATATTAGATATGTTGCAGAGCCTAGTTCTTCCTCTTCACGGATAAACGAGGAGGACGCTTATGTACTGCATGCATGGGTAGTACAATCTTCTCACACACATGACTGCCTTGATAGCGTTTTTCCTTCAGATGAGGCTATTATTGAGGCTATGTTTGGGGTTGAGCCACCTTGGGAAGAGTTGCATCATAGATCTTATTTTCTTCCTGAGCTTGACTGTTTGGAGTGTGAAGACTATAGGGAGATTCTTAGTGAGAGAATTGGTAGTTCCATGGTTCCGTTAAGCTTTCCTGGTCCGATGGCGGATGGAAATATGGAAAATATATCTCCTACCATTCCTATCAATATCTCTCGCGATCTTGGCAAGGTTGAGAATGTCTATATTAGGACAGAATGTTCCCATGCTGAGATTCAAGAGTATACCGAGCTGTTCAAAGAATTTCGTGATGTATTTGCTTGGTCATACGAGGAAATGCCAGATATTGACCCTCGTATTATTGAGTATGAGATTAAAAATTATCCTAATGCTAAGCTTGTTCGACAACGTTTGCATGCGGTGAATCCTAGGAAAGCACTCGCAATTAAGGCTGAGATAGAAAAATTGTTGAATGCTGGTTTTATCTATCATATTCCCTTGACGCAGTGGGTTTCAAACCCCATTCCAGTTGATAAAAAGCAAGGAACGATCTGCATATGCACCGATTTTCGTTCCTTGAATCGTGCCTGTCCTAAAGATAATTTTACCACACCATTTATCAATTAGATTTTGGATGAGTGTGCAGGAAGCGAGGTATTTTCTTTTATGGATGGCTTTTCTTAATACAATCAAATACAGATTAAACCTGAGGACCAACATAAGACTGCTTTCATTTGTCCTTAGGGTACCTTTGCATATCGGACGATGCCCTTTGGCCTTAAAAACGCCGGAGCCACTTTTCAATGGGCTATGACCTTGATCTTCCATGATCTCAAATCGATTATTGAAGTCTTTTTGGATGACCTTGCTGCTCATTCTCGCATGAGAATGCGCCATTCTTACCATTTAATATTAGTGTTCGAAAGATGCTGCCATTATTTGGTAAGGTTAAATCCTCACAAGTGCATCTTTTGTGTGAAGTTTGGTCACTTATTAGGGTTCATTGTATCCAAGGAGGGTATAAGAGTCAACCCTTTAAAGGTTGAGGCAATACTTCAATTGGCTCCCCCGAAAAACATTAGACATCTTCAATGTTTGCAAGGCATGGCAAACTTCTTACGGAGATTCGTCGTGAATTTTTCCAATTTGACTAGAGGCTTTATGCGTCTTTTGAAAAAGGACACTACCTTTTGCTGGGATGAGTGAGCCCAGGAGTCCTTTGATGCACTTAAGTGAGCCCTAGCATCAGCACCGGTGATTAGTCCACCCGACTATAGCCATGACTTTCTACTTTGTGTGGCCACGTCTATGGAGATGATTGGTATGGTTTTGGTTCAAGAGGATGAGGAGCTCCAAGAGCATGTCATATATTATCTGAGCCAGAACCTTATAGATGCGGAGATCTGTTATTCCCATGTGGAGAAGCTTGCCCTAGCTATCGTTCATGCAGTTCAAAGATTGAGACACTATATTCTCCTTCGCCAGACCTTAGTGGTTGCCCATGTCAATCTGTTTCAGTTCATCCTCACTAGAAGGATGATAGGGGGAAAGTATAATAAGTGAATTGTCATCCTGGAAGAATTCGATCTCAAGTTTGTCTCGGCAAAATCGAAAAAAACGTTGATTTTTGCAGAGCTTATATCTGATTTCCCGAGCGAGGAGGAGGAAGAAACTTGTGAAGATATGTTTGTCGATGAGCACATCTTCTTGATCTCAACTTTGGATCCATGGTATGGGGACATTATCATATATTTACAAACGTTGAAGGTACCTACTCACCTTTCATGAGATGAACAATGATGATTACGTCACGTTTCTAAGAATTACCTCATAGTGGATAACACATTGTACCGCCGTGGGATAGATTCCATTTTACATCGTTGTTTAACTCATGAGGAGGCTGAGCTTGTGCTAAATAATTGCCATGGAGGGGCGTGTGGTTGTCCTTTATCTGGGATTTCTACAGCCCAAAAAATCTTGAGAGCAGTTTATTTTTGGCCGTCGATCTTTAAATATTGTGTTAATGCGGTCAAGAAGTGCCACCCTTGCCAAGTGTTCGCACGTAATATGCGCTCGCGTCCTACCCTGTTACATCCCATTATCACTGATGGTCCCTTCACTAAGTGGGAGCTTGATTTCATGGATTGCAACCCGGCTTCAACTGGGGGCATCATCATATTATCATGGTTGTTGACTACTTCACAAAATGGGCTGAGGCTATGCCTACAGTTAAATCCAATGGTGAGACAGCCGCACACTTCGTATTCAACCAGATTATTACTCGATTCAATATTTTGAAAGAGATTGTCACTAACCATGGTAGGCACTTTCAGAATCATATGATGGAAGAGTTGGCCTCGAAGTTAGGGTATAATCAGGAGCATTCTTCTTCTTATTACCCTCAAGCGAATGGACAAGTTGAAGCAGTGAACAAATCACTAAAGTCTATTCTCCAATGAACCGTCACACAAAGAAATACCAATTGGCATATTATGTTATATCCTGCTTTGTGGGCTTATAGGACCGTGGTTAAGACTGCCACCAGTTTTTCTCCATATCAGCTTGTACATGTAGTGGAGTCTGTATTGTCGGTTGAGTGCGAGATCCCTTCTTTGAAGCTAACCATAGAGATCTTACCGGACACTTCTCCATTGGAGGAACGTTTGGTCCATTTAGAGCAGCTTGATGAGCAGCGTCGAGATGCTTTAGTGGCTTTAGAAGTGAATAAGAGTCGCGTTAAGGTCCAGTATGATAAATCTGTCTGTCCAAGGAGGTTTAGTGAAGGAGATTTGGTCCTTTTGTGGGATCAAGCTAAAGAACCCTTGGGGGTAGGAAAATTCAACCCCATGTGGCATGGTCCTTACATGGTTAAATGTGTGTTAGAGAAGGGTGCTTATGAGCTAGTAGATTACGAGGGGACGGCCTTGGCGGAGCCTAGAAATGGGATCTATCTTAAAAATTACTATGCATGATTTTTCAGCCAGGGCTGGCTATTGTATATTATTGTACAACATTTTGCATAGTTAGGTCTTTCTTGTGGTGATTGGGTTTGTTGATTAGCTTTCGTTTTTTATGGCAGATGTTAATGGAGTCTTCCATCTCTATAGGATTCACGGATGGTGCAAGCCGTCACACTCAACACTCAACCTCTGCAGCTTGGGTGATTTATACTCCTATGGGTCAGGTATTGTCTTCAGGAGGCGTATGTTTGCGACCCTCTTCAAACAATGTTGCTGAATATAGTGCCGTTATCGAGCTTCTACGAGATGCCATTTCACATGGTGTTCTCTCTCTTGAGGTACGTCTTGATTCAGAGTTAGTAGTGTCACAGCTTAATGGCTTGTATCATGTTAGAGATTCAACATTGTTACGGAGATTCTTACGTGTGAGATTGTTAGAACGACAATTTGAAAACATAACATACATACATGTTCCAAGAATCAAGTTGCTGACTCATATGCTAACTACGTGTTAGATTGGAATTTGTTTCATAGATAGTAAGCTCATCACAAACATAAATTTTTACACATGTAAATAAATAAACTGATCATCATAAAAGTTTTTCATTAAAACATCCAAAATGTGATAATACATAGTGTCATAATACAAAAATGGGGCTCTCCAGCCACCAAAATATAAATACAGGGTAGTACAAAATGTATCACTCCCAGGTATCTAAGCCTGGGGAGGATGAGGGGGGTTCTGATCATGGAATGTCACCACGGCTCTAGCCAACTATTTAAATAACTAAACCCATGCTCGTGGCACACCCACCACTTGATGCTGCATGGCCTCAAGCAGGTCCTCGACCCGCACCATGGGTACCCTATGTGTCAGCCTCACGAAGTTTGTATGAATTCTTTGGAGCGTCCGCTCCGCATCCACACCCATAATGTCATCTCCTCTTCCCCTCTGTCTATGATGAGGGAAGCCTTCAGGCCGCTGTGGTCCTACATCTGCATACACATGATAGGATGTCACTATGTGTTGTCACACAAAAACATGTCTTTTTGATTCCATATATCAAAAAACACAAAAAATTAAATAACTCAAAAAATATAAAAGAGGGTCGGGATTCGTTACCAATGTCATTGTATGCCAATCCTGGTGGTAATGGCATGTCGGGGTCTCCCTAAAAATCTATCCCCACATAGGGGTAATCATTGATGGAAACTATCTGTCGTCGCCACCATGGAAAGAAATCAGCTGGATAGGGGTTGGACACCCTACCTCCACCCAGTCTGCACATCACATCTGCCCAACATCGTTGGGCCGGATCTCGAACTCTGTGAAGAGGAACATCAACTCTAGGGCTCAATCCCGGAACACGCTCGAAGAAAAACGTGCTCAGTATGCTACTGAAACCGAAGTTTCGTACTCTTCCCATCTTGCACTCACTGAGCTGGTGTTTCATGTTTCCCAGTAGTGTAGTGCTCCAATCGTACACAGTGGGTCTCATGCACTCCACTGCATAGAACATCAGAGGCTGCGAGGCTTGGTGGAGTGAAGCTAGCCCTGCTATCCTGCCCAGTGTCAGTAGTATGGCCTTTAGGCCTAGCACTTGTATGGAGTTAGTTGGGATCTAACTCTCAACCTTCTCCATGTCCGGATAACAATACATGACTATGTACTCATCGATGGTGAGGCCACCTCCAGGCTCGCGAGACCGTAAGTTCACCACTTCCCCCCGTCGAGAAAGTCCAATAATAAAGTATATGTCCTCCACTTCTATGGTGAGGTACATCCCATCAATTTCGAAAGACTCTAAGTTTGGATCCTAGTAGTCTACTAGCATCTGTAGCAGTCTTGGTTTGGCCCTTAAGCCACCAAGACACCAAAAATTGTAGAGCCCGCATGCACGAAGAGCCTATTGTGCCATTAGATCACCACGAACTGCTTCTTCTACATCCCCATGCTCACGTTCTCTCGATTCTAGATCCATCAAGCACATTAAATTCAAGTTTGAGTCATTAGAACACTTAAAAAACCTTGAACGCGGCCTCATACGTTACTGTTTGCTAAATAGCCGTGTATGTACGCGACTTTGAGGGCATTTTTTGCGTATATCCAGCCCTATACGTGGAAAAACCCTTGATTTCCGCGTGGGCCTTAGCGTGCACTTTAGAATGGCCTAGAATCCTAATTTGACCATGGAAAATTATAAAATTTGCATGAAAATGAAAGAGCAGGGCATGGGTAATTACCTGGAAAAAATGGTAGTGGATTCCACCAGTTGGATCTCCTGGAATTTGCTGTTGAAGTTCTGAGCTCAATTGGGTAAAAATTTCAAATGCTATATAATGTTTTGAATTTTTTACTATTTATAGAAATTTTTCAAATTTTTGAAAATTTTTACCCCCTTTTCTATAGTTTGGACCATTTCTAATCCTTTTGGACCGTTTTTTGACTAATATATGATGTAGGAGATCTCTTTTTAGCACTGTTTCAACTGTTGGGTTGACCCATTCGTGCCGATTTTAGGTATCATGTCTAAACTGGCATATAGGTTAGATTTCACCACCATTTGGATTTTGCATGACCTTATGACTGTTTCATCATAACCATAGGTACGAACCCACTCTATCTTGTCACAGAACCTTCTTGTTGTTTTAGAAGTGGCATGATTTGAATGGTAGAGATTGACCTTACATGGGTACCCTAGTTAGCGCCTTATTTGCATTTGGTGCCCATGCTGATAGTTTTGTCCTTTAGGGTGTGGGAGTCCGTTGTATAGTATTGCCATGACATTTCACAAGAGCCTTATACTCCTCTTGATCTTTTTCTGGCCTATTTCCCCCAGACTCCCCTATGTCAAGTTGTAATTGCATTATCATGAGCTTCGCTTGCCTCATTGGGCCTTATGCCAGCTTCCCTGATTTTAAGTATCAGCCATATAGCCCAAGCTTGTATCATGTCTATCCATGCAGAGCCATTTTATATATCCTTTGTAGCTTGATTCCCTGTTTTACCGAGAGGGGGCTTTCCCTCGAGTGTCCCTATCCTACACATGTATCCTTGCATTGAGCATAGGTATGTTCCACTGCTTGGAACTATTTTGTTTTCCCATTTTGACACTCGTCTCCTCCTAGTCTATAACTTTAAAGCAGTTTTATTCTATTTCAAGCTTTCCAAATATTTGAAAAAGTCCAAAAAAAAAATTTTAAAAATTAAAAAACCAAAAATCCGGACAAGGAAAGATGTTATCTTTGGCAGTAGTTGAGTCGTGTCACCTTCGAACAGAGCACTGTATATCACATCCATTGGTTGGGTTAACAGTTTGACTTTAGGAGCTGTACTTGTTTATCTGAGTTTATCTCCACTGACTGGTTAAGCTTCCAGTCCCTATGGAGCCTCTATCGATGCCTCCTGTGTCATAGAGATGTCCCAGTCTTGCATATCGAGTCTATACTACCTACATTCAGTCACCATTTGCCGTTATGCTCTTGTTCGAAGGAAGTTGAAACCTGAGTCGGCCATTCCTCAGTTATCTTGACTTTGCATGTCGGCCATTCCCGGTACAGTTACTGGTTCGTGCACTTTATGATCGAGTCCTTCCACATTATACAACTTTGCTGAGTACCTCATGTTGGATGATGGGGGATGCCTTAATGCCCTCCTTCCAGCGGATTTCATCCCATCGACTTCAGATCATTTATTCTGGGATAGGAATCTAGAGTCATCTTTGAGTGCCTTGAGACTTGCAGTCATCAGTGGCAGGTTCTCTCACCATCGACAGTTCTTTGGGAATACATAAATGTCCCCTGATCGATGGATTCTCTCAAGTGTTTGACCTCAACATATTTATTTACACTTGTTAGTTTGCACTCTAGTACCTTGATTCCCATTTTCATTATTTGTGGGTGATCTCGCGTCTATTAATGGTATACATCAATGACCGGTAATTAGACGATGGACTACTATGTTTGACCTCGACACCTCTATTCACACAGTAGGACATGTACTCATAGTGATTTGTGTAGAAGACCTTCCAGATTGGCGGCATCTCATATATGCTACCTCCTTGATCGTGCCAGTGTTCATGAGATTTCAGCTGTCGTGACTTGATGTCAGATATTTCCAACCATTATGGAGATCTTGATCCATTGTATATCTTCAATCTTCATGGATATCTTCATCATGGAGATTCTGATCTATGTATATTGTATGTGGTGATGACCACATATGTCATATTGTATCATGCCTATTCATGGCCATTGTACTCTTATGTATCCGAGACTGCTATATGTCTTCCCAGTTATATGCAAAGTTGTATCATTGTATAGTACTGATTGGGTGGCTGGTTCTTCCACTGGGTTCTTCATCACTTCATTTCTGGGATGGACTTATACTGTATTTCGACCATCGTATGACCCCTCTAACCTCACACATTAGGGGGCATCTATTATAGCTGATTTTACCACACATGGTGAATCACACTTTTATGGCCTTCCCTGTCCCTATGCAGACTCCTTAGACCCCATGAACCATTTTTGTTCCTTTGATGTTTCCTAGACCATCCCTAAAAACATGCTCAAATTGACATACGTGACTTTTAAACCCTTTATCGCGTATATACGCGGGTTTGACCTCTAAAACCGCGTATGTCAGGATGTGTGCAAAAATCCAAATTCTTTTGGAGTTTTCCTTGATGTGGATCTGACTCACTTGTCTCCTAGCCTTCCATATGCCTTGAGATCGCTCGGATTCGACCTTTCATTACCCCATTGATGAGCTATATAAGGAACCCTTTGGATACATTGAAGCCACATGAGAAATTAAGAGCAAGAGAACTATAGTCCATTGTTGCTGGAACTTGTGCTTGAGTCTGCATCCCCTTTGTCCCTTGGAGCACTTTTGTGTTCTTCCCAAGCTTACCTTTTGCTTGTGAGCTTGCTATTGAGAGATGGAGGATTGAAGTGGTGGAGGCCCAAGTGGGGGACTCAGTTTCTCCAATTCGCAGACGTGCCGACAGAGGTTGTATTCATTGTAATCTTTGATTTTATATCAATAGAAATATCTTTTCCTGTCCAATAATGTGTGTTTGAATGAATATTTTATCCATGGATGATTTCAAATGATTATATGTTATTGATTATATATGTTAGAGTAGAGCTAACACAATTATATATAGTATTCTTGTCTTGTTTATTGAATGTTGAGGAAGTAATTCATCAATTCAAGCTGAAGTTGGAAAGCTCAACGGGGATCTACACCAAACGTCCGGAATAAGGTACAAATCAAGATCATTTAGTGTTAGTTGTTTCGTTTCTCTTGCATATAGGAAAGGATTGATTTCTGGAGTTAATCTGTCTATTGTGGTACCCCAAGCCATAGGAATTTCTCTCTGTAACACCGACTATCAGGAAGGAAAACAACTTTTGGTGATATAACATGCACATCACGGGAGGGACCTTAGGCTTAAATGTATCCGTGAATAACATTTGCTTATTGTATTTAAGGGTTGTCGTTACTTATGGATTCTTTTGTGCACCCAGTCTGAGGGTTCTTTCCATCACTTCTTCTTTCTCCTAGCCCGAAATAAAGAAATAAATCCATCCCCTTGTCTTTCAACTTAAAAATCTTTGACATCTACTTGTCCTTCCTCCCGCCAAGGAGGTGGACAGTCTTATCTCTATTGCATTTTCTTATGGGGTTTACCATGTTGGAGGCTCTACATGAAAAAATAAGCTTGGAACAATTTTTAAAACCATCTCAGTGGCTTATTTTATAATAGAAACAACTTTTTAGCTACTCCCAGCGAGGATTTAATTAATCCATAAGAGTTATATCTAGTCCATGTTGCAATAGGAAGTAAGATGTAACTGGTACTATTATTGTGTATTTAACTAGTAACCCGAATTTACTAGATTAACCACTAACCATAAGCAGTTCCATGAGTGTTCTATATAGATAAGCAATACACTGTTAAGCCTAGATAGCCTCTAGTATATTAATCCAGCTTGAAACGCCTAGATAGCCTTTAGTAGATTACTCCAGCCTGAAACCCTAGGTAAGAAGCTTCTTTCTTGTTATCTGACAGCTGCTTTCTTGTTGGACCTGCATGCTTGAAGATAGAGCTAACCTCAGTATCATATGTGCTCGGAGATGCCACCTTTCAGTAGTGAAATTACTAGTTAAATACGTAGGATAATTAGGAAGGATGGCTCACCCGAGGCTAATTATCTTCTCTGCTCTATTCCAGACATGTTTAGCTTAGTGGAGTTTTGGTTATATATGGTATTGGGGCAAAGGAACTTTCCCTATTTATTGTCTAAGATATGAAGGACCAATAATGAGTTATAGAACTGCCCAGGAGGGTGGTAGGAATTGGGCTTCACATTCGACAATGATTCCCTTTCTAGCATATATGGAAATTCTAGCAGAATATGTAGGTCATGTTTTCATGCTTTAGATTGAATCCGTAGTTTAGGTTATGGTTTCTAGAGGGTAAAGCAAGAAATGATGGACCTTAAATACGAGCATATAGAGCCATAGGCATCTCCTTACCTGCAACACTAGGTATGGATATATAAGGATTAGAGTGAGGAAATGAGTCTATGAGCGCGCAGGACTCGAAGCCAGTGGCTTTTGGGGTGGTGAGCACACATACTCTAACACAATGGTTGAAGACGGATGCCATTAGTCATAACTTTCCTAACACTTGAGAGGAGAATATCTAAGATGTGCAGTCGATGATACAAGTGTGTTGTCCAACTGGTGATAAACTTTTGTGACTTTACCTAGAGGCTCGAGTCCCATCCCTAGGCAGGAGATTTCATTTCTTTTCATTTCTTTTTTCATTTTATGCAGACTCCAAGAAGGACGCAAAGAGGATTCTGCGGTACATAATAGGTACCTTGTATCAAGGTTTCTTTTACTCAAGGGAAACTTATCTTACACTCATTGGTTACATTGATTCTTACTGAGCGGGATCACCAAATGATATAAAATTCACTACTGGAAACCTATTTCATCTGGGTCGGGTGCCATATTGTGGTTAAGTAAGAAACATAATACTGTCTCACTTTATTCTTCAGAGGTCTAAATACAAAGCCTTTGCGGTGGGGTATGCTGATCCTTTTAATTTCCAATGGAAGAGAATGGGATGCAATTGAAGTTATTTATGAACTACGCCTTTTGAATTCATTTGGGTGTTCTTTGTTTATTTAAGAAACCAACCTAGATCCAAATCCTAGGCTCTATCAAGCACCGAGAGGGATCAAATATCCTGAGGTGCAAACCTCTCCCCGAATAGATCCTTGTGTGCAATACCTTAGAAGAGGAAAAGAAACATGGAGTGCAAGCAAGTCTAAAACACCATACACTGATATCTATGCAAGTATAAAATTCAATATATTTTCTAAAAAATTAGGTGATCTAAGAGGCTCGAACCTTGTACCTCACGCCCATTATCCCAACACCCTTACCACTATAAAACAAGTAGTTCTTATTATACATTGTAAAGAACTTATATAAAAACTTGAATAATATGTTTATTTATATAAATATAAAATTTTAATTATATTTTAATTTTAATTTAAATATAAATATAAAATTATATTTTATTTTAAATTTAAATCTAAATATAAATTATATTTAAATTTAAATATAAATTATATTTAAATTTAAATTTAATTTTAAATTTTAATATAAATATAAATTTATATTATATTTTAATTTTAATTTTAATATGTTAAAATAAATAAAAAAAATTTAAAATTAAATATAGTTTAAATTTAAATTATATTTTCATAGTCCCATAATTTAAAAACCCTTATTTAAAACCTTGCAATACATGGTTTTTATTGTACATGGTTTAGGAGGGCATTGCAAATGGTGTTAAAACCATGTGCAAAGCCTCCTAAACAACCCATGGTTTTATTGTATATGGTTTAGGAGGCCTTGCACATGGTTTTAAAACCATGTGCAATGCCAACATTGTTTTGGGGATAATTAAGTAATTAATTCTTACTGATGCTTGGCCAGCTGAGGTATGTAGCCATATGTTGCTTAAAAACTTTGTTAATTCTATTTGATTCTATCCCACATAAAACTTTGGGTTAAAAGGGAATGCAAAATTTGAGCACTTGAATTTGTTTAGGAGAGGGTAGATTTTTTATGATAAGTATTTATGTGTAATGCTATGTAGTAGTCCCAACTGAATTCTAGGTTCCATTTGAATGTTGAACTAATTTAAAATGCAAAGAGTTATTGTAAGAGGACATTTTTGAGGTAGGATGCTAACAATGATGTACATTCTAGATATACTAGGGCCTCTGTAGTTTGAATAAGTGATGTAATTCCATAGGACCTAGTTTAGCACAAGAGCTAATTTATTAGTTACTATCTTGTAATTACTATCCTACAATTTTTAGATCGAACCTGCTTTCCTAGCAAGAAGAGTCGACATAAGCATGACTTAGATGTTATGGACCATTCACACTTGACTTGGTTATTGAGTAGTGAATTGATTATTGTCTAGCCTCAAGATGCCTATGGCTTGGAAAAGCTTGCCATATAAGAACTGTGCAAACACTACACTAAAGACTTTGGAATTGAATGTCAAATAAGGCATTTACGCAAAAATTATGGTCCATTTGGAATCACAAATAGTCATATTTAATGATATGCCGACCTATATTGACACTTTTAATTAGAGCTGACCCGTTTGGGAACTTTTTGTTAGATCCGACCTATTTTTGGCACTTTTTGGTAGAGCCAACCTTAGTTTGTGGGTGGAAATTATTATTTATATACACTCCTCGAGTATTTTAGTTCCCTCATTATAGATTATGCATTGAATGGCTTCATGTCTACCCACGTGCTTTACACCTAGATGAAGAGCACCATGTAAACTTATTTCATTATTAATTAGCAATTATATGAGAGGATTTCCAACACTTAAAAACCTTTTATTAACTAATAAACCTAGACAGTTTGGTGTTAAGAGATTGATAATTATATATATTCAAGCATATAATGTAGTGGAGAGAACAATGTGAGAGGTTCCTGTGTTAAGTGTTTGGTAGGAAAGGCACAAGGAAAGGCCCATTCCTTCCCAATATTTGAAGGTTAAGAGATGGAGTTATGATTTTTGAATCAAATCAAAGGTAGCAAATTGATAGGGAATGTTCTCATTACAATAAATGGTCTTTGTACTTATTTCCATGTAGGGTAGTTGGGATTTTATTGCATCGAGAGAAGCAAGGTGCTCTATATCCCAATTTAGGGGAGAGATGTTGTCACGTAACATTATATTACCAAAAGTAAAATCAAAAGAAAAGAAATTAAATATCCATCTCAGCCAATAAAAAAAATTAAAACCAACATAGATCCATCTTAAATTTAGATCTATTTCAACACCTTGAGAGGGATCAAATTTATCGAGGTGTAATTTTTTTCTACACGTGTAAAAAATTTAAGATAAAAAAGTTTACACCTCAAGAAATTAGACTTGATAGATCCAGGTTTAATATGGATATATACTAGTTAACCCTAATTAATGATCACAAGTATAGATTGGTCACTATATGAGTCACACTTAATGAATTTCGTGTGAAACGAGTTCATATTATAGTCATATAATATAGAAGTTGAGGGTTGTTTCAAGCATCGGGACCAAATACTGTGTGATAATTCAAATTTTCCAGAAATGATAAATGCTCTAAATTCTAGTTGTGGGAGGTATGACATAATCCTAGTTATTTCCTCATGCATTGATGGAGAGATACCTCTGGAAATGATAGATTATAGCTGGAAAACATAATAAATCTCAGCTCTGACTTGTTCTTGTAGTGTTTGATAATGAACAACACTCTGAATGGTGATGGAACCTATTGTGCGGTATGATATGCTAGAGTTTCCTTGCATCGATATACATTAAAATGATCACCTCCTGTACTTGTCATCTTCCCTATAGAAGTACCAAAAATGAAATCAGCGTTGGATTAACATTGAGATGAGCCAAATCTAGAATGAGGGGGTCCTAATCCCTAATAAGATAAATAAATGAAGTAATTCAATTCATATTAAAAGAGCGTTGGATTAATAAGGAGAGGAGCCAAATCTAGAATCATGGGGTTTTAATCCCTAATAAGATAAATAAATGAAGTAATTTGATTCATTTTAAAATATTTAGTATGTAGATCTAAGCTTTCGATTTTAATTTACATAGATAATTACATTTACCTCTATCCATGGTGGTGCTTTGCCCAATCTATTAACAAATATGCATACATAGGTTAGGATGATGTTTTGTTACTATTTTTAGGAGGATTTATGAGTGTTTTTTAATTAGTTATGTACAAATTTTTTCTCTTAGTGTTCTTACATATGACGTTTCTACATCAGCTTGTGCCTCTACGTCCCTTTTACATATTAATATGCAGATATAGTTTATGATGCTTTCTTATTAATTTTAGGAAGATTTATTATTGTTAATTAGTTATGTACTAACTTTTGCTCTTAGTATTCCAACTTATTATGTTTTTACTTCATCTTGTGCCTCTACGTCCCTTTTACATATGTTCTTATGGAATTGACATGTGTTTGAAGCAATTTTATTATAAAGGGTAATATTCTTAAGGAAATATAGGTAAAGTGCGTAGGACTAGTTAAATAGTCAAAAGTTGTTTTGTAGTTTTGTTTGCTACTTATATTATATAATATATAATTCACATGCAACTATATGTTATAATTGGTGATTAATTGACGCCCCTGGTATAATTTCTATTAGTTAAATTTAGTCAATAAGGAAACCTTCTGAAATCAACTCTTCTATAGATTTTACAAACAGTTATGAAAATACAATATATTCCACTAGTGAATCAATTTTCATGACCTTTGTCTAATTTACTACTTGCTCAAATATTGGTAGACCTAGAACCCAATAAACCTATAAGTGGGTATTTTATCTACACAAATGCTCCTTTTATGTGATCAATAGGTGAGTTGTTACTACAAAAATAGTACTCCAAGACTAGTGCTTTATCCACTACCTTTTTAACAACTTATTTAATTCTTTCAATTAATTCTTTCAACAAATCCACCAATAAAGGAATTTATAAACCTAATAGCAACATCCATTCCAAATCTAGAGCCACATGTACCTAGGAAAGGCATAACCAACCACTGCTCTTCTAGTTGAATGAGTTGATTAAGCTTGTAAACTTGAACTAGTGAATACATTATCATTCCTAGTTTATCTAGTTTGAGAAAAAGTTGACCTGTAAATAAAAACTATTTAAGTTCCACTTTGATAGGTAAATGAAATTTATCTATCCATAAAGGTATTAGTATCCATACCACCTTGTTTGACTCCAAGAAAGGTAGCATTCCAAGCATATAAATAAGAAACAAATCCAACATCATCTTGCTTAATTCTCAATCCCATTTTAAACCTTTAAGTTGACCTTTCACTAGTTGTTGAAATTGAATTTGTTCAGATCATAACTTAGGTTTATAAACTCAAACCATATATGTTAGCAATAAAGATAGATATAACTAAGATAAGAACAAAATAGGTTCTAATTAGGGATTAGACAATAAAATAGGTGTTTAGTGAGCATGCAGATTAATTAAAGCACCATTAGAAGTAGATTAAATCCTCAACGAATAACCAATAGATTATTATGTATATGTCTAATGTGTTTTAGGTTTCGGTAGATTCCCCATTAGTTCTTTACGCACATTCTAGTATGATTACCTTTTTTATGGCATATTCCCTACCTATGATTAAGAATAGAGGTAAGAAAGGTAAGAGATTATCCATATTATTTTATTACAAATACCATATCCTAGTTCCGTACCTTATTATAGTCTAAATCTAGAATGAAGATTTTCTCCTTCTATTGGAATGGAAGTTAAATCCTCTTCTTAGTAGCTCACTTATTGAATCCACATTAGTAAAACCATTAAACCAATAGAAATACACTTCAATTTTCCTGATACCTCAATTCACTTTTCATGCTTGAAATTCTAGATATACTTAGCCTCAAAACTATCAACTATTTGTAGCTAATTTATTTGCTGGAAAATGAAAGAAGAGTGTTGCTAATGCTTGGTAAAGTTCAATATGATCTTCCCAAACTCATTGATTGTTATGTAATGATATAAGTGCTCATTGTTTTTGCTTGTTACATTTAGTAGTGCTCATTGATATTAGAAGATTATCTAGAGGATTATATTAATATAGTAATCATGTTTCACTAATTTTGTATACTAAATGCATGAATTCACCTTACACAAATGATATTATAGTTTTTTCATATTATAAAGGTGCTCATCCCCCTACTTACCAATCCATTAGCATTCTGACATTTTCAAATGTGGATTCCAATGAGACAATCATCGTTGTAATCGAAAGTAATGGTTATAATGTTAGACATGGGTGTTATAGTGTTAGTAAGTAGTCAATGACCTCAAAACCAAGTGACATCGATGGATGATTTAATCATGTCAAGATTAGAGTATTGACAAGGAACTAAGAATTGGGAACATAGATATAGCTAAAAAGGTTTATGAGAAACATATACAATGAATTAGGAAAGATGAGTAATATCTCTATATAACACTCATTTTATTCCATGTAATATTGAAGAATATTTTTGTTTAGTTAATAGTGGCATTTGCGTGTGTTATCTAGATATGAGCATGTAAGTTGCTGATGTGTGATTTTAAGCATGGTTGTATTTGGAAATTGCAATTGGCTTTTAAGCATGGTTGTATTTAGATCTTATTGTCTTTTCTTATAATTACAAATGATGCAATATTGGTGTTAATATTGCTCATTTCCACAATTCTTAAATGGTTCTAACTCAATGGAAGAACACATTTTCTACAAGTAGAAGGTTGGTAATTAGATTCCTCCGCGTCCTAATGATATTGCAACATTGATATATTTAATAAAATATATTTTATTATGATTTATTATGGCTATAGGGGGGTTTCAATTTTTTTTTGTATGTTTCTACAAGGGGGATTTTAAATCATCTTCATATGTCACTACAAGGGGGGGGGTTTGAACCCCCCTTGTAGGTTTATATGAGGGGGGTTCATAACTGCCCCCAAAGGTTTGTAAGATGTTTTTTTTTTTTTTGGGGGGGGGGGGGGGGGGGGGGGGTTGACCCGCCTCTGTAGGTCTCTACGAGGGGGGTTTTGAACTTCCCATGTAGGTGTCTATGAGGGGGGTTTTGAACCACCCTCGTAGGTAACTATGAGGGGGGTTTATAACCGCCCCCAAATGTTTGTAACAAGGAATTTTAGGGGGGGTTCTAAACTTCCTTCAAAATTCACTTTTATCATCGATTTTGATCTCTTCTAAAGCCGCCCTTAAAATTCCAAAATTTTAGTGTCGGTGCTATTAGGGGCGGTTTTGTTAAGACCATCCCCAAAGGTTTGTAAAATGGAGTTTTAGGGGGGGTTTTAGAACCACCCTTGTATGCATCAATGGGGGGGTTTGAAACCGCCACTGTAGGTACCTACAATGGGGTTTTGTAACTTCCCCCATAGGTACATGTGATGGGGGTTTGTAACCACCCCCAAAGCTTTGTAATAAGGAATTTTAAGTGGGGTTTGGAACTTCCCCCATAGGTGTCTTTGAGGGGTATTTGGAACCACCCTTGAAATTCACTTTTTGGGGGGGTTTAGAACCGCCCCCAAAAGTCACTTTTAGGGGCAGTTTTGATATCTTCCAAAACTACCCCTAAAAGTCCAAAATTTTAGCGTCGGTGCTATTAGGGGTGGTTTTGTAAATACCACCTCCAAAGACAAAACCGCCCGCAAAAGTGACTTTTGGAGGCGAAAGTCAACCTCCCCTAAAAGTCAAATTTGTTGTAGCGAATCGCCAAAATATACAACATTCGGTCCATGAAGCCACCAAAAATGGGTGTCTCTAGTGGTAGTCGGATGTCACGAACCCAACAGAACTGACTGTTTTTCCATCGAAGCCTTGGTTTTCAAGTTATGGATAGTTTCATCTTGCTTACCATTGTCATTTTGGGACACCAGGAAAATTTGAAATGGGAGCATAAAAACCAAACTGAGGAATGAAATTGAGTTTTCTTTCCTCCTACAAGTGTGTTTGGGTAAGGGAGAGATGACTGTGATACCCACACACTCATTGGGAATATTTTTCAAAATCTTATCCTATCGTACATAAATTGCACTACACGTCACTTAGTAAAACCATAGTTTAGAAAACCAAAAAAATAGACAACTTTCGGTCCATTAAGCCACCAGACAGGTGTGTCCCTTATGGTACTCAGATGTCACAGATCCAATAGAATGGATATTTTGTCCATCGAAGCCATGATTTTCAAGTCATATCGAGTTTCTTCTCACTTATCAAGGCCATTAAGGGACACTAGGCAAATTTAAATCGGGGGCATAAAAACCAAACCGAACAATGGAATTGAGTTTCATTGCATCCTGCAACTGTGTTTGGGAAAGGGAGAGATGACTGTGATTCTCATGCACTCTCCCAACACATTTTTCAAAATCTTATCCTATCATGCATAAATTGCACTACACGTCACTTAGAAAAACCTTAGTTTAAAAAAAGTCAAAATATACAACTTTTGGTCCATGAAACCATCAAAGAGGGGTGTCCCTAACGGTACTTGGGTGTCACAAATCCAACTTAATTAATGTTTTGTCCGTTTGAGCCTAAGTTTTTGAGTTATTGTGAGTTTCAATTTGCTTCTGATGGCAATTTAGGGATACCAGGTGAATTCCAAGCAACGAAATTGAGTTTTGTTACCTCATGCAGGTACTTGGATAACACGACTCCAACGAAGATTTGCGATTGGTATACCATCTATGATAATATTCTTTGTCATGTTTATGAGGGGATATTATCAAGCATGTAATATTAAATTTACTTTTAGATTACAATGTAAACAATTCATGAACTTGATTGAGAGATGAAGACCATGGTTAATACCCTATTGAAGATATAGATTGGATAACATGTTATATATATAGATTTAATGGTATAACAACTTTAGGCAAAAAAAATGGTTCGAAGGGAATAATATATGTGATATCATATTTTTTTCACTTTATATATAATCATTGGGGAATCTGTTTTTCCTTTCCTCTCTGTCTTCTATTGTGATATGAAAATTTATGGTGTACATGTCTGTGTATGCATAGATCTGTGCATGGTTGTGGATACGGTTAATATGTGTGTTTACTATCTGTTGATGAGATGATGTTTATATTCATGGTTGGAAAATTCATGAGAATGCATAAATTATCACACTAATATTTGCAATATAACATATAATATGCATTATGTAATGAAATTACTACTAATTCTTTAAATTGATTATTTCTTGGTATTTGCAAGAAAATGGTGAAGACGACTACTTAGATGATGATCTTGGTTATGTTGTCACTAATGTACCAAAGAAAGATATTGTTAATAATGATGGAAATTGATCAACTGAAAATGATGATGGATATGTTGGGATAGATGAGGATGATGATGATGGTAGCCATTGATGCTACTATTGAGATTGTGGATTTTTTTTGCTTTCTCCATGCTACTAGACACATATTGTTATATTTTCTATGATCCAAGTTCATATTACACTACTACATATGGCTCAAAATTATCATGAAAGTTTGCCATGAAAAAGTTAAAAACATTGTTTTCATGGAAAAAGAGTTTAAATTTTTGGAAAAAATGAAAATTCCCCCTACGCTCATCGCTATAGTGACGTTATTGACATTTCATGGCTATTGCGATGAAATTTCATGGCTATTGCGATGAAAGTTCCATAACGTCGCTATAACGACGAAATGATCATGAAGGTTTATTTGCATTATTTGTATGGAAACACTTGGATTATTTGCATGTATTCTTTTCACCCTTAGTTTCACTTGGTAAACAATATATCTATATGTTTATAGACATAGGTACTGGCATGTCATTAATTCCCATGGTACCTATATTGTTCTTTTGTACAGGGACTCCTCAAGGCTATTGTACTAATGAGAATCATTGACTATTACACAAACCTGTTTTATTTAGTGCTTTATTTGTCCTATAGCAAATAATATTTTGCATTATGTGATTTCCATGTGTTTTACCAAATTGGAAAAGTGCATTTGGAACGTAAAAGTGTAATGCCTATTACACTAAAGATGACGACAATTTTAGATTTTGTGTTGATAGTTCACAAGTAATTCACATTCTAGATTAGGCACACAACATATGTTTTTAGGTGGGATAAACTAGAATCTAGGAAGTAAAGATATCAATCTAAACAAGCATACAAAATTGCAGTGTATGTACCGATATTTGTAGACAAACACTAGGATATTTCCAAATGACAGGTGTTTTTCTCTCATGGTTGATTTTATCATTATATGGCGTTTGGGAAGAAAAAAATGATCACAAAATTATCTTCTTTTTTGGTTATCTATAGGTTTATTTTGAGACTCCTTAAATAGGTTTTGAAGTGTAGGTATGTGAGTTTTGTATGTACTTGCTGGAATACAAAGTCACTAAGGGTTGTTTAACATTTGCTATGAAATTAGATTTTATAGAGGGATTGTTGTGTACCTGTTTAATGAATAATGATAAATAATTATATGTAAAAATAAATCTCA
>LPNX010141776.1:479558-505201 GCA_001517045.1 Pseudotsuga menziesii
CCCAGCAGCAAGAATAGTTGCTCATCTTCCATGGTAGACTCTTTCTCTCTCTCTTTCTCCAGTGCAATACTTGAGTGTAATATATGTGTGAATGAGAGAGGCACCTCACCTATTTATATTCATTAGGTGAGTGCCTCAACTAACTAACTAGGTCAACCATGTTCCCTTATTAGGGCCGACCTACCTTGGGAGACTCAAAATACATTTTATATAATACTTCTGTGGGTACTATTTCCCTCTTAACTAGGAAGGTATTCTACATCAACAACAACCATCATTGCAACTATACAACTGACTGGTGAATCTCTATATGTCATAGGAAGTTTTGGAACATCATCATATATCTTCATCATCGATCTCAGCTAGATCATCTTCCGCAATTTCAGTATGTAAATATTGAATCCTCTTCTGTATGTGTTGAATCATCTTCTATCAGTATATAAGTACTTAATCATCTTTTATAGTATCAATATGTGGATACTGAATCATCTTCTGTAGAATCAGTATGTAAATACTGAATCTTCTTATGTCATGTCAGTATATGAATACCGAATCATCTTTTGAATACTAAAACTTCTTCTGTAACATCAATATGTGTATATTGAATCATCTTTTGCCACATTAGTATGTGGATACTAAATCATTATCTGAACCTTTTTCTGTAACATCGGTATGTGAATATTGAATCTTCTTTTGTCACATCAGTATGTGAATACTGAATCTTCTTCTGAATCATGTGACTTGCCAATATCAATGCTGAATCATCATCTTGTAATATCATCATCTGAACCATCATCATCTGCATCTTCAGTATGTGAATACTGAACTATCATTGTCTGTATCTCTAGTATGTGAATATTGAAAGCATCATCATCTACATCATAAGTATCACCATTTGCATCTTCAGTATGGGAATACTAAAACATCATCATCTGTATCTTCAGTATAGAAATACTGAATCACCATCATCTGCATCTTCAGTATGTAAATACTAAAACACCATCTATATCTTCAGTATGGGAATATTGAAACATCATTAGTTGTATCTTTAGTATAGAAATACTGAAGCATCATCATCTGCATCAACAGTATATAAATACTAAAACAATCAACAACTTCATTAGAATGTTAGTGCTAAAAACCAAATCATCTGTAATGCTAGATCATCACTTGCATTACCAGCATAGAGATGCTGGAAAATAATCATCATCATCAACATAAAAAATGTTGAAACATCATCATCAACAACACAAAGTGTTGTGACTTCAACTACATCAACATTAACAACACAAGGTACTGAGACCACAATCATACAAGGTGTTGGGACCACGACCACATCAACATCATCAACACAAGGTGTTGTAACTTTAACCATATCAACATTATCAGAAAAAGGTGTTGAGACCACAACCATATCAACAACATCAACACAAGGTGTTGGGACCATAACCATATCATCAGCATCAACATGCTGAAGCAACAATCAACAATCATTAATCATCAGTGTAAAAACACCAGAACTATCTCAACAATCAATATTCATCAATGTAGTAACATTGAAACTTCATCAATCATCAGTATAGTAATACTTAAGCACACATCTCAACAATCAATACTAAAGCAACCATTCCATAAAGCATCTCAGCAAGCATCAAAACATCTTAGCAACCATAATTAGCAATCATTGACAATCAACATTATAACAATACTGCAACAATCATCAAACATCAACAACTAATAGTATAGTAATACTGCAACAACCATCAAGCATCTCAATCAATAATCAATAATCAATAGTATAGTAATACTGTAACAACCATCAAACATCTTCAACAATTGTCAACAATCAACAATATAGAAATACTATAACAACAATCAACCATCTCAGCAGTCATCAACAATCAATAGTATAGAAATACTGTGAAAACCATCAAGAATCTTAGCAATCATCAACAATCAATAGTATAGCAATACTGAGTATACATCTTGCCCTTCATCTTCTTCGGAGCAGCATCATGGTGAGTTATCTGGTAGATCCATCCGGGAATTTTTTCTAACTTACTAACTGTTTTTAGCCAAACAAGCCTAGTTAGACAGATGGATCTCACTGGGAACCAAACAAGCCTTATCTGGCTTACTAACCCTTTCGGGCCAAAAAATCCTAGCCAGACATATTAATCCCCCTAGGATCGACAAGCATTTAGTTTGGCTTACTAACCATTTCGGGCCAAACAAGCCTAGCCAGACCTACCCTCCTCCAGACTGACCTACTCACCACTGCATCCAACATCTACTATTACTCCCTCTTTCGAGAGAGGTCATTTCAGACTACACCAAGATTGTCTTGAAAGTATTCAAACTCTACACGAGCCAGAGTCTTAGTCAATACATTTGCTACTTGTTCCTCGGTGGGAACATACTTGAGATTTACATCTCCCTTCATCAACTTGTTCTTTAACATTCTCTTCTTGTACATCTGCAACAACATTGTACATTTACAACTTGCATCATTCTTATTTTGTGCATCTATAATTGCATAATTCTTCTCTTGTACATCCGCAACTGTATCGTACATCCATAAATTCATCATTTATTCTCTTGGAGGTGATTGCATACAATCCTTCCTACAAGCCAAATACAATTTCTATGATTAGAAACATTTCATAACATATTCAAAATGACAACTTCCCATGCATAAAGATACATTTAATCATGCAACTATTTCCGCTAATGCAACAATCATCTAAGCCACTTACCCATCACCTGCATATTAGTAGTAAACTACAAATATTCTACTATACATTTCCTAAATCTAGAAACATATCATNATGACTATCCAAATACTTATGTTTGTTTGTTTGGTAGAATCCATCTTGATCTCTGTCTTCTTGAATTACTGGAGTCTCTTCCAAATGTGTTCAACTTCATCATCAGGACCCGTTCCTATCTTGCTCATGATTACAAATACTAAGAAAGTCTTCTTACACCATAGATCACATAGAACTGTGTTTATGTGTCCTACTAGTGCATCTCCTCTTATCCAATGATGAAATGGATAAGAGTATAATCTTCATCTTCATCGGTATAATTCTTCTGGATCATATTCCTCATTACTTGAGGAACATTTACTTGATTTCTTCTTAGCTGCAATATATTCATCCTTGGTTGCATTTAGAGAAACACTTTGATTTCTGTAATATGTTGGAGTACATAGTACTACCAACTCAATAAAAGTCATCATACCTTTGCATTGCCCTTTAGGTACCACACCCTTTGCTCTACATATTTTACTTGGATAAGTAAAATGTCTTCTGGATTTCATCATGCTTCTAATCTCAAGAATCATGTCAAGATGCTCGAACTTTGAGATCTACCGTAGTCACTCCCTCTTAGGTGGAGCACCATCCTCCCTCTGCATCTGTATTAGGACATTGGGGTGGCAGGTAGTCTCCTCTACTGTTAGTCTTCTTTGTATCCATCTATGTCACTAGATATCAGGATCCTTCATATCGAACTTTGTTGCGAGTTTTCTCTTGTCCTTTATAGGATTCTATCTTCAACTTTTTATTAAAGGTTGGGATCTCCATCACTCTAGTTGATCCTCAAGTTTATCATGTGATTGTATGCATTATCCCAAGGGTGTTAGGATTATTAATCCTCCCTTGACCATACTGGCTAATAGATTAATTTTTCCTAACTTAGGAACCTTAATTAATTAATTGGGTCCACTTGACCTAATGGGGCCACATGTACCAACCACTGGAGTGTGGGGAACACTGCTAGAGGTTAACTGCCACTTACTTCATGTGCATGCA
The DNA here is from genome assembly GCA_001517045.1 of Pseudotsuga menziesii. Taxonomy (NCBI): domain Eukaryota; kingdom Viridiplantae; phylum Streptophyta; class Pinopsida; order Pinales; family Pinaceae; genus Pseudotsuga; species Pseudotsuga menziesii. The sequence goes on from LPNX010141776.1 coordinate 483,374, forward strand.
TTAGTTTGGGTGCCTCCTAGACCAATCCCTACATTTTAGGAGCCACTGGGAGTCTGGACACCAACCTACTTCAATTAGTTGGAGTTAGTACTAGTTAGTCTCAGTTATCCCCCAGTTACTTTCATTTAGTTCACAAATAGTTAGCTAGCGCATGTCTTGCATGGATAATGCATGGATACATGTGGAGTAGGTGCCTTTTCCCACCTACCACACTTAGTTGCACTGAGTTAAATAGCTGTCACTGTTTTTTTGAGTTGTTGGACATCTGGGAGTTGATATGTTGGACTCCAATATTGATTGAGATACCATGAGTTAGAGATTCAATTAGATATAGTCATATCCACTTGGTATATTCTTATTCATACCCCATGCATTCGAATTCTTTCCTATGTAAACTATTGTAACATCAGATATTATTATTGTGAATGATATTGTAAATTCCTGAGCAATACTTGTCTGTTTCCTGTGTGGTTTGTTTTGTTCAGTATGTATCTTCATTCTCCATTCTTTTGCTACAAACATTATTAGAACTATCTGCTTGAAGATCTAAATGGCATTCAAATTATAATATGGTATCAAAGCCTTCTCAGGCAGGTTTCATGCTTGTTTCTCCCCATCGAACATTAGAAGCAGCTGGGTTTCCACAGAAGTACCCTATGATGATGTGCTAGCTCTGGATTTATTCAGAGAAGCGGGAGGGCATGACAGAACCTGAAAACATGTTCATTCCATGAGGAAAAGCATGATTCTAATAGTTCATATGTTTTGGCATGTTATTGCAGTTAAATTGATAGGTGCTACGTAGCTTGTGTGAAGTTTTGCAGTACTTCTAGTTGGAGCAATTATGAGTTCTCAAACTCCCGAACCATGGATCCTCACAACTTCCAATTATCTCGATCGGAGGATTGATATGCAGCTGGCCTTGTGCAAGCATGGATCCCATAGGATCATACATGGATGGGAGCTTGAGCCTCATCAGCTAGTAGAGCGGAATAAGTTTCTAAACCGTTGTGATGAAGCATTCAGGTACTTATGTACTTATATTTCCAGATATCTCCTCTTCCACCTAGAAGGATTTAGGACTCCCAGAGAATCCTGGGAGAAGCTTGATAGCTTGTTTAACAAACAATATGAGCTTCGGGGATACATTCTGGAGAATGAGTTGGTATCTTTACATCCCAGAAGTTTCGAGACTATTGAGCAATTCTTTACTAAATTCAAGTCTCTGGTACTTCAATGCAGACAGTGCGGAATAGAGCGCAAGGATGAGCAGAATTTCCTTTCCATGCTTAGCAAACTAGGCCCTGAGTATTCTATATTTGTTTCCATATTTCATTCCAAATAGGAAATCTTTCCTGTTTGGAAGGTTCCTTCATTAGATTCTTTTTCCAAGTCCTTAATCATGGAGCAAGACAAGTTGATTTGAATGGGAGTCATCAAGACATCCAAAGATCAAGCTCTCCTAGTTTCTGACTCTTCCAAAGCGCAAGCAAAGGGGAAATCAAAGAATAAGGAGCCAAAGGAAGCTGATTCAAAGTCTAAACAAAACCAACAAAATTCTGAAGGAGCCTCTGGCTCTAAGAAGAAAAAAGAAAAAGTTTCCCTAATGTATGAGGAGTTTTCATCCAGAAGACTCGTGCATGAAGAAGATCCTTGACTAGATGAAAGCTCTATGTGTATAGAAAAATATTGCCCTTCCACAAAGGGCGGTGATTTCAGATAATGAAGAGCATACTGAAGAATATGAGATATGCTTGCATGCAATCCTCTCTTTGTCGAAGGCTTATGTGATATATTCTGGAACATCCAACCACATGGTTGCTTCCAGGGAATCCTTCATCACCTTCCCTTTATAAGGAGGACCTAGAAATAACATGGGAGATGAATCTAAAATCCCAGATGTTGAGAGAGGTTTGGATAAAATCCAGCATGATGATTTCATGCCCTCTCCTACAAAAAAGCAAATAGTTGAATATGAAGAAGAAGCAGAGTTTTCCCTATAGTCAATTCGAATGGAAGAAAGTCTCCTTGGAGTGACTCCTTCTCTTGTTGCTCCGGAAGTGTATGATATCCCTGATATCTCACCTCCTCACATGGCTGATCTAGAAGAATACATTCGAATCTTTGTTTGTGAAGAAAAACAATCTTCCTATTCTTTGCAAAAATTCTCCAGTAATTCTTTAAATTTTGTTCATAGTTTACCGGTGACTATTTCAAAAACAGTAGAGGAATTTGATTTCTCTATCTATAATGATGTTGCTGGTGTTCATATAAGTAATACAACTGATATTTTGGAAATAATATCAGATTATAAGAGTGATCCATTCACTCTCATTAATCTAGAGCTTCCAATAAATTCTTATAGGATTACATGCACCATAAATCATAATTTTGAAGAAGGAGAAAATTGTGCATCTACTCTCGGTGGAGCAAAGTTTTGGATATAATATGAATATTTTGGATCTGATTTATTTTCAGATCTGATAATATGTGATTCAGGTTTCAAGATTCAAGAGATTTCAATGTTTCTTATAACTGGTTTCACCAATTTTTGTGTGACAAATCAAGCACCGCAAGTCTCTTTCAATTTTGTTGTTGAGGATTCGATGTTAGTTATTTCTTATGAATTTTCTGATATCAGATTTTTGTGAATTATTTGATATTTATGAATCTATATCAGATTATGGAGCTCAAGTAATTTCTCTCCATAGTCCCAGGGATTCTCTACCTTTGGTCACATGCTCGTCTCCTCACAGAACTAGTAAAGAGGGAGACATTCTCCATCTTCCTGGACACTTGATACTAACACTTGGGGATGATTTTACCACTAATGGTTTGCTGTTCAAGGCTGACATATATCAGGTTCTTGGGTGTTCCTCACATGGTTTGAATTCTCAAGAAATTTTACTCTCTATTCAGTTGATTTCAGCTGCTCTACACGGGTCTAGTTTTCATCGTGTAGTTGTTTATATTTCTAATTCAATTGGGTATATTGTTCTTCTTCCAAACAGGAAGATTCCTCTAGACATAAGCATGTTGTTTGTATTCATGGGTTCACCTTCATAGAAGAACCAAGATACTGCTGCTGCATAGTAGCAGCAAATATTTTCACAAGTTTTTTCAAAATTTATATTTCTACTTATTTTCAGGGGTTGGGGGGGGGGGCGTTCCATGAGGTTTTCCCCTATTTCCTTGGTTGTATTAAGCAACATTTTTTACTATATTTTAGATTGTATTTGGGTGACCTATGGTATTGTTACCAGGGTCCACATTTTTCCAAGTTAGGATTTAGGGGGGGTGTTATGCTTATTAATCCTCCCTTGACCATACTATCTATTAGATTAATTTTTCCTAACTTAGGAAATTTAATTAATTAATTGGGTCCACTAGTACAATTGGGTATACCTGACCTAATGGGGCCACATGTACTAGTCACTAGAGTGTGGGGAAAACTACTAAGGTTAACTGCCACTTATTGCATGTGCATGCATCAGTTTGGGTGCCTCCTAGACCAATCCTTACATTTTAGGAACCACTGGGAGTCCCGACACCAACCTACTTCAGTTAGTTGGAGTTAGTACTAGTTAGTCTCATTTATCCCCCAATTACTTTCAGTTATTTCACAAATAGTTAGGTAGCACATGTCTTTCATGGATAATGCATGGATGCATGTGGAGTTTGCGCCTTTTCCCACCTACCACACTCAGTTGCATTGCGTTAACTAGATGTCACTGTTTGTTTGAGTTGTTGGACATCTGGGATTTGATCTGTTGGACTCCGATTTTGATTGAGAGACCATGAGTTAGAGATTCAGTTATATACAGTCATATCCACTTGGGAGATTCAAATTCACACCCGATGCATTCTAATTCTTTCCTATGTAAACTATTGTAACACCCGATATTATTATTGTGAATGATACTGTAAATTCTTGAGAAATACATGTCCATTTCCTATGTGGTTTGTTTTGTTCAGTTTGTATCTTCATTCTCCATTATTTTTCCACAAACATTATTAGAACTATCTGCTTGAAGATCTAAATGGAATTCAAATTCTAATAATAGGTGCCTACTGAGCTTGTACAAATCCTTATGTACATAGGTGGTTCTCTGTAAAGAGTCTCAAAGTATATAGTTTGCTTGATCTGTTCTTTTAGTTTGATTACACCAATTGTCTAGTGTAATATCCATTACTAAAGAGGTGTGCCTATCACCTAGAGCAATGTCTTTCCAAAATCGACTCTCTCTTTTGATAGAACCCATGAACCTTGCTTCGTATCTTTTGATACTTCGATCGGTGGTATACGTAGTTTTGTAGAATTACATGGAAGACAGTTTTGTATAATTACATGGAAGACTTTACAAAACTTCCCTTCATGTTTCGAACTCATATCCAGACATCATTATGTATGATTGACGGTCACTTCTAGATCATATCACCTTACCATTATTCCTTCTTGGGACATTCTTTCACAAAGTGTCCTTTCTTATCACAACTGAACTATTGAGTTGTGAGATGTCCTTATACTCTTTGCTGAAATGTTCTTTATTCTTTCTCTACTTGGTATGAGTTGTTAGGGATTGATTGTCATCTCTTCTTATTTTTCTATCAATCAATCATCATTCCTCCATATGTGACCTTCCTACTAGAACAACTCCTTTTACTGAATTTGGAAGACCATTCAAAGTTGTAATTTATGTTTCTGCTTCTTTAAGATTGGCTTCAACAGCTTCCAATTTCTCCTTGAGATGAGATCTTCTTGTGAGATAATCAATGAATGTTTGAGACATTTCTCCTTCACATTCTTGAGTTGAGTCCTCAAGGTCATATTCATATGTTGTTCATTGCATCGAACATATCCTTTAGAGTTTTCAAGGATGATACCTATGAGATCCAATGGAGGCATAAATACTCATCTTTGCTTTGACTAGGTCCTTCTTGGCTTCGACTTCATCTAGATCTATAGCTTCTTCTTTGACGCAGTTCTTCATGGTAGGATTATTCAAGTATAAGTACTCTATAATTTTATGTTTATAAGTTCACGACTCTTTCAATCTTGTCCTCAACCTTGGTACTATTTGTCGACATGATAAAAATGAGAACCTTGAATGGAAATAGAGAGGATGGAACTTACTAGTGAGATTGTTTCAACTTGATGCTTGCTTGAAGGATATTTTGAAACACTGCTTTTGATGGACCTAGGGTTTTATAGAGAAACCCTAATTTCTCAACTTAGGCATCTTTTAGATCTAATTGGATAGAAATATGCGCCTCCTCAAGGAAAGCTAAGCAACGTACTTATTTTCTCAAAACTGTGGACATAACTGCAAAATATATGATGCCCTAGCTTTCTCAGGTAGTAGTGTTAGGTCAAAAAATGAAAGTTCACAGAATGAAAAAATTCTTACATAGAGAGATGCGCCTTCCTTCTTCAACTGATTGGTGGAGGGAAGTGGCCAGAACAGGAAGCCCTAGTTTTTTCTTTTTTTCTAGTTTCTTATGCAGAAATGACTGATATTGTTTCCACGATATATTCGAACATACTACTCCTCTATGTATAAAAATTTGCACCGAGGTAGCCTCTTTTGTCCTCTTTCTATCACCGCAGGTTAGAGTAGAATTGGTTTCACCATTTTGGACTTATGCGAATTTTCCCAAGGTGACTTATTTCAGGACTATTCATAATAGAAAACTTGTATAGACTACCATGTGTCATGGGTTGACCTTCGAGGTTTGAAACTCTTACCACAGAAACTACAGTTATGATGTTATGATGCTATGATGCTATGATGTTGGACATCATTGCTTATGTTTGTTTGAGTTGTTGGACATCTAAAACATTTAGCATCATAACATCATAACCATAAGCAAAGGATCACTGAAAGAAAGAAAAAATGCAGCAACACAAGAGAACACAAAGATTTTCCTTGGGGAAATCACAAGTGAGAAAACCCCGCAAAACTTCCTCAATGTAGAATTTAACCAAGGCATTGTAAAACCCCAGCAACAAGAATAGTTTCTCATCTTCCATAATAGACTCTTGCTCTTTCTCATGCACACTAATTGAGTGTAAGATGTGTGTGAATGAGAGAGGAACCTCACTTATTTATATTCATTATGTGAGTGCCTCAACTAACTAACTAGGTCAGCCAGGTTCCCTAGTTAGGTCCGCACTACCTTTGGAGACTCAAAATACATTTTATATAATACTTTCATGGGTACTATTTCCTTGACTTACAATGGAGGGTTTACCTCATGAATTTTACATGACCAATTACATCAAGGACATCTCCAAATGGAGGAATAACATATCCAAAGGAGAATACAACAAAATTACATTAGAATATATTCCAAAGTTACAATAATTTAACAATTAGCATCATCATCATCACCACCACCATCATCATCAGAGATACCCTCCACTTCACACCAATACCTTTATCGTCCTCATCCTCATCACCATCACCATCATCATCCTCATCAGAATCATCATCCTCATCGTCATCATCATCACCATCATCATCATCACCACCACCACCACCATCATCATCGTCGTCATCGTCATCATCATCGTCATCGTCATCATCATCGACATCATCATCATCATCATATCATCATCATCATCATCATCATTGACGTGTGCTCATCATCACCATCATCCTCAACATCATTATCATCCACATCGTCATCATCAGATATACTGTCCACTTCACACCAAAGATACCCTCCACTTCACACTAGTACCTTTATCATCCTCATCCTCATCATCATCACCATCATCATCCTCATCCTCATCATCATCCTCATCGTCATAATCATTAGCATCATCATCATCATCATCATCGATATCATCATCGTCATCATCATCATCATCGACATCATCATCGTCATTATCATCATCATTGACATGTGATCATCATCACCATCATCCTCACCGTCATCATCATTAGCATCATCACCATCATTATCATCATCATCATCATCATCAACATCATCATCACTATCATCATCACCACCATCATCATCATCATCATCGCCATCATTATCATCATCATCATCATTATCATCGTCGTCGTCATCCTCATCATCATCATCATCATCATCATCGTGTCCATCATCATCACCATCATCCTGTATGCAGTATGAAGTGGAAGAAACTATTAGGTAGCCAAGCACAAATCACTCATTCAAAAATCAACTACTCAATGAATTAAAACCAAGAGGATACAATCAATGGACAAAGACATCTAGAGACATCCTAGGAGGAAACCAATGAGGACATTTATATAAGGACGTCTAACATAAGAAGTGAATGGAATGATACGAAGTCCAACTTGAGAAGAAATGAGATACACTACATCATCAAATATGTCAAGTCAACAAGAGTGACTAAATGAATAGGGATAGCCTAAGTGGTAAGGATGTGCTACAAAAACATTTGTTACAAGTTCTTGCCCCTTTTATTCTTCAATGTTAGCTTTTCAATGAAAATTTTTATTGGTGTGTTAAGGATAAGGAATTATATATGTACTAAGTGAAGGGTTAAATGGATGTTTATACAATACTAGATAAAGTGGATGCTATGTCCTTTTTGTTAAGAATAATGAAAAATAATTGTGAACATGTTTATATACAACTAGTTGTTCCATTAAGTGGATGTTTAAACAATAATGCAAGTATTGAATTTTGTAAGCTAATAAGGCAAGAACGAATATAATTGATCCCCACTAGTATCAATTAGTTGACTAACCTTATAGGCTTCCCTATCATCCATGTACCTTTATGTATGTAATATTTTGGTTAAAAAAATTTCTTGAAAAGAAAACTAATTGATCTATCTTGTCACAATTAGCAAGCCCTAGTCAAGGGAGTTACGATTTGTGAGTGATAAAAACTCGAATATTGGGCCCCTCTCTCTTTGGGCCTTATAGAGGGGTGATGGTGAAAGGTATAGGTTTTAAGGTTATGGATTGAGGTTTATCGTTATAAGGTTATACTCAGGTAATTTTTCTTACCTCATGTTTGTAGTAAACAAACTAGCCACATATGTCTTTTCAATAATTTCTTTATCCTTTAAGAGTTGTAGTTTGGTTGTAAACTATTCAATAAATTTTGTAAGGTAATGGTATCTTTAGAAAGGGGACTTTTAGTGATGAAGGTGTTTTTTTTTCCCATAGGAATCAATCATTGGAGATGATTGCCTTGGAAAAGTTAAGGTTCAAATTCAACAAACTATCACTATAACCGAAAAGTAGACCTGACATCACGTAAACCAAATATACCAATAACTTGTGACTTAAGCAGGGTTAATATGTCCCAATCACACCCAAAGTGGATTTTCTATCCTAGGGGTTTCCTACCCTTTGAGGTGTTAAACCTATTGTACTTGTACAAAGTTCGATATCTTTTTCAATAGTTTCCTTTGCAATAGGGAAACCAACCCCTACCCAAATATAATATCAACTAAGAGAGACGACATATAATTGATTTAGTAGTGAGTGTTATTTATGGTTATTTAAAGCAGAATTTGATTCCTATGTTGTCCCTCCTTGTCAATATTTAGTTCAGTTGGTATACATAATTATTCCTCCTAGTTAGAGTTGATGTTGTTATCTTATTTCTCCATAACTCAGAGAAGGGATTTGATAGAATTGTACATATAACTAAAAGGGGGTTAATGGGGGAATAACTCAACTCCTATATTTTATTGAAATTATTTCTTTACCTCTATCAATAATATTTTTTGTTGTTCTTTAATCCCTCTTTATTGGAAACCAACTCTTTTATTACCATATTTCATCCATCCAACAAAATAACAAAAAAAAAAAATTGTCCATGCACATGACCTCCAAGGAGCAAGAATAGGGAGAGCTAGGGTGATTTGGAGTCCTCTATATCATTACTCCCATCCACAGTATCAGGACCTTCGGTCGAAACCCGCGTCCAACAAATTCCATTGTGATCCCATTCCTCCATTTTCCAACGAGCCATGAAAATATTTCCTCTGTAAAATGTTAATCGATAATTTAATAGGTACCCAATTGTTATGAGGCATTAACACTATTGTGGCATAAGGGGTAGGGGAAAATTAATGGTGTTATAGAAATTGTGGAAGAGGAGGACGAGGAGGGTATAATTCTTGTTATGCATATGCCATACACTATTTTTGGTCGCCATCAGGGTTTTATGACATGGCACCGTCTAAAATATGAGGAGGCAAAACAACTGCGTACAGATAATGGAGGCTCGAAGATCTTGTGCTCACCAAAGTCAAGGGATTTCTGGCATGGTTGGCTAAGATACGCCAGTCTATTTTTCATCCCCATTTGTTTTCCCTTATTTGTTGTATGTGATGTATGTTGTTGATGTTATTTGTATTTCCTACATCAAATTATATACTTCTCATGCCCTGTTTTATTAGCTGATTCTCATCCAAGGGTTTGTGTGAATGTTTATATATTTTCATAGGGTTTCGTTTCCATTTCGCCGATTGCAATGGTTATCGGCATCTTTTTCGATTTCCCAATATGTGCTAATATTTTCTTCTTAATCCTAGAATTGCAAAACTTGGTTGTTGCACAAGGATTCTCTGAAACCCTACATGAGAAATCAAACCCTATATCAGATATTAGTGTTTAAACCCAAGCAATGGATGCAAGTTTGTGTTTTTTAAGGTGTAAATTTCTTTTGTTTACAATGACAAGTTGGATGCAGTACGTTTTGACAACTGGTTGAATGTACTTAGGTATGCCAAATCTGACTGACATAAACTAACTACATGAATAGACAAGATCAACTACTATAACCTACTGGAACTGACAATATCTAAATAATAATCTAAACTATAAATGTAATATCAATCTAACTAAGAAGGTTATGAACTACCAAAATATGAATCATAAGTTAGGCCTACTAAAAATATGGAATGGGATAACTATATGGAATAGGGAGACTAATTGAATTAGGGCATCCAATAAACTAATTATGTTTGGGTACTTCCTACAAATAATGGGTTATGCCAACTTGACAATAAAATAATGGGATAAAAAATGACCTTACAATGTTTCCTACAAGGCATGGGGGTGACGCCAATGCAGTTCCTCCAAATGTGCATAAAGTGAGATGAAAACATAAAATAGTCTGATTCGTAGTGTATCCTCTAAAAATGAGTAAGGTGGTGGTTATTTGTTTCCTTCCCTTCATAGACCTCTAAAATTTGAATGTAGGTTGGTGGTTTTCTTTCCTCCCTAAAATAAATAAAGTCTTACTTAGCAATGATTCCTTCATTTATCATGAACTGATAGTTGGTTCTTCCACTCCTCAATGGGTTTAGTAAATAGGTTGGATCCTTTCATTATTGCAGGTCTAGGGGTTGTGACGCCCCTTAAGGTATTCCCTTAGCTCTAACAATGTAGCTAGTGGTGGTACCTGCACTCTAACCAAGCAGCTCAGGGAAGGGATAGCTGGAAAATCTCACTCATCTGCCCCCTAATTCTAGGTCCTGACTTTCCATGCAATCAAATTCTATAATTGAGCTCATATGACCATCACAATTTGCAAGAAGAAGCATGCATTTTTCCCTATAGAAGCACTATTGCAGTTTATCTAAACATCCCAACTTCTCATGTTATATCCAATGGATAGCTCCTTCAATTTTCAGACTATCCTTTTTTATCCCCTTAGTTGCATTTTTTCTAGTCTCCTGGAAAATAAATTGAACAAGGTTTTATGTTCGATACCCTCTTTATGCATTGGAATATTACAATTAATTAATCGTGTTCTAGTCTCCTCACATGAAGTTATCCTTACTAGTTATTTTCTTTCTTCAATTACTAATTTACCTATTGTTTAATGGGCATAGCATGTCATTGGGCACTTATCCTTTAGTGGGTTCCACTTACTCACTGTAGTATGTATGCAAATTAAGCACCATCAAACCAATTGGTATATCCACCTCAACATAGATATGAGCATATGTGTCTAAACCGACCTCATCGCTCTCAACATTTGTGCATAGGTACTACACTATTAGAAACCATCGAGTTATCCACCATGAGATGATAATTTATTAGTTGTGGCCTCTGGTTATCCTTTCTAAATGTATTTGAATTTCTAGTACTTATGAGAATCTCTTAACAAATATATAACCTCGACTCTCTTCCTGCACAACAATTCACATTAAGCACTAACTTTATCATTGTAAACTTTATAGACAACATGTGAATAATTTGGGTTAGGAAGAATGAAATGCATAGGCATAATTAGAATCATTCAACCACTTTGCATGTTATATAACAAGATATGTTGAGCATGGATGGTCTCACCTTTATTATTCTTATTATTAATATTTTATATGGTAAACCAGGAGTTGAAATATGCTATTTATTGTCAAAGGGTCCAAAATTATATCCAAAGGATTTATTTTGTTGTTATTGGAACCTAATTGAGAACTAATATCCACAATATCATCCATATAAATTTTCATGACTGGAGAAGCACTAGAGGGGTAATCAACAACTAGTAAATTCTTGAAAAATCTATAAATATCCTCTAATTATACCAGGGATGTCTTTCTAGAAAGCATAAAGGCAAGATATGTCTTATGGAAAGATGAGGTACATCATTAGCTCTTGGCTAAGAGTGCTCCGTTGATCATAGATGACAGTGTAAATACTTAAGAACATAGTGCAATATAATAATATTCTTTTACTGCCTTCTATTGAAATAACTTTGGGGAAAGCCATAAATTGTGATATAATGCCAACAACATAGTTTATAATTGTCTTGGTAGAAATTAGATAGATGATATTCCTTGCCAGCTACCTTTAGTGCTCCATTCATTGGCTTTGAGTTTTCACGAGATGATAACTTCATACTTTTTTTCAATAGGAGTTTCTATATATTTCCAATGGACCATGTTAAATCTCTATAGTATGTCTTGTCCATACTTAGTCGAGGACATAAAGATTCTATATGTTCTTTTTCTATATCTCATCTCCCAAATAATAATGAATAAATCATGCATTTGCAATTTCAAGGGCTTCATGCAATGGAGCCTTAATTCAATCATTCTAGTGGTATCCTATAATGAGGCCATTAACGTATATGACTAAAATATATCATCCATACTTTTGATGTTGATGTGTAAGTTTGTATTTTATGGGCTTCTTCTAAAAGCATCGTCTTTGAAGTGAATGCCGATTATTGCAAACTAGGCTCTAAAAAATTTCTTGACATCATATAGTGCTTTTTCAAAATTACATAATATACTTCATCTTCCAGAACACCATTCATGAAAGGCACTCTTGACATCCAACTAGTGAATATTTCACTTGAACTCAATGGCCATCACGAACATCAAGCTAATTATATTTATCTTAGTTATAGGAAAAATGTTTCTTCAAAGTCAACACAATTTTGTGCAACACTGTCTTATATTTGTTAATAGAACCATATACCTTATACTTAGTCCGTAGACCCATTTCCAAACTATAGCAGCTCATTCAGTACGTTGTTATGTTTATACCTTTTGACTACAATTTGTCCCTCCTGCATTGCATTTTTTCCACCGTTGCTTTCCATTTGTTGCTTCAAATGTAGTAGGTTCATATTATTTCAAAATTGTGGCCATAAAAGCAACATGTACTTGATATGAAGTTAGTTGTTACAACCTTATCGACTTCTGCATTCTTCACTGGTTTGGTATCTCCTATTGCTTTGACTCCCTCATTGTTTGTAGATATCACTTTGAAGTTTTGGATGTTCTTTAATCGTATAGATGATTTGTTGTTTCTTGCCTTGGTGGTGTAGTAAATTTCACTAAAATGGCACTTCAATACAATTCAGAAATTTCACCTTCTTTCTAGAAGGTTCCTTGGATCGTAACCCCCAAATTTTATTTCCTAGGACTGTTGTAAATCAATGTACAAAACAACATCAGAACTAAGAAGTACAGTAATAAACTTTCAAACAACCCTAAATTTCCTGGTGATTAAGGAGAAAAGACACCAATCAATAAGACAAGTTTTCAGTCATTCTCAGGAAAATTATCAGCCAATATTCAAATTTGAAATTGTTCTTTTACAACAGAATTAACAGCAATATTACAGCACTAAAATAAACTCCTTTATCTTCTTTAGATGTCAAGTCTTAAATAGATGTAAATAGCAAAATATGAATGCATATCACTGAAAATCAAATCTAAAATCGACACAAGATATCTATCGCTGGAAACTTCATATAAGGTCAATGATGTACATACCATAGGTTCCTCTCAAGGATACAAATTCCAACCATGCATGAATCCCAAATTCCAAATACCATGCTATATTACTGGATGAAATCCAAATTCCAAATTCCTAATTACTGCATGAAATCCAAATTCCAAATTCCTTTGGTTTCTCCAGAATATACTGGATTTATCATATCAAGACTCCTCTAAGACTTGCATGACTGTATTCTGTTTTGTGTTCACACACACAAAAAAAACAATGTAGATGCATTTTATTGAATTTGATATTTAGAACGAGTCAATGCTCTACTGTACAGGGCTAAGAACTTGATGACTATTTAATAAATGGTACTTAAACATAGGAAGTTGAACCTATTTGTAACCCACCCTTCAACCCTTTCTTGCTAAAAGTATGTCAATGTTAACCATTTTATTTTTTTCCACCTAGACCATGTTTAGGCATCTGAGTTAGTAATGTTGGTCTCCACTGATTCAAATTCTCTATGCCAAGCCACCAATTTTGTTGGACTGGGTGGAGTGATTGAATTTTGTTAGAATCAAACAAATTAGTTATTGGTTGGGACTAATTTGGACCCAAAACCATATTAAATCATCCCAGTCACCATTTTTTTGTCTTCCTTTTCCAAGTCATTGATTTTTGTCTAACTTGACCAATTCAATGACTGGTTTGGACCCAAAATTAGTTAGAATGCAGACAAAACTAAAAAATGCACATTAATGACAATGACTTAAAAAAAATATGATAACATTTTGTATTAAAAAATTTTGAAATAGGAAGCCAAGATCATCAAGAATGAGATATCGCAGGAAGCTTTGAAGTTTAACATTGAAGTACTTCCACGCAGATACAAAATATATAGAGAAAACAGATTCATTGCAATAAACCAAACATAACATCTCTAAGGCTCTATTATCAAACGTAAGTAAAAAAACTTCCTGATGGAAACCTTGGGAATTTTAATTATGTTTAAGCAAATACTAGGATTTGTAAAAGAGGGTAGTCTACAAAAATTAGTATTAGGTATTCACATAAAACTAAGAAAGTGAAACTAAAAACATATGCACAATGAGCAAGTCCTAGATGGATTGTATTTGTAGGAAAATGTTAGACACCATCTATAGATGAATATGGAAAAAACCACAAGAATCAAATACAACATCAATAGTTAACTCTATAGATGTCACATCAACCATAAGGAAAATATGGTCCATATGGACCATCATTAGCATATACTATATTGGTTTAATTTGAATTTTTACTTTTCTTAGTTTTCCTTTGCATTTCACTTTGAAAAAATCATCTTCATTTGAATTTTGAGGCAGTAGGGATGATGGTCATATCTAGGTATAGTTTTTGTAACTTGTTGCATGTCTTATTGATGCTTCATATGTACTTTTCTTTTGCAACCCATTTGGTTTATGTGTATCAATTCCTAGACACTTTTGGTTCTTTCTGAACATCGCAAGCTTTATTCTATCCTTATCAATCTTGTTACTATACATCTAAGATTTCTATTGGTAGTATTGCTAATGTACTTGCGGGATTTTTCTATCATACATAGACTTCATTTCACTGTGGAAGTGTTTAAATTCAATGTGTAGTACAAGTCTCTCTTATCATGTCAATTTTCTACTGTGTTTATTACATGTGCCTCATGATAATTCATGCACACTAGATTTTGAATCTAGTACATATGTGATTCCATGACTTTTAACATGGTATTCTTCATTTTATTCACTTGAAGTATGACATTGGTCAATTGTTGTTGTAGTATTTCCCAAGCATTTTGTTGGAAATGAATTATTAGGTATACTTATTTATTTTGATTTCAATATTTAGCAACACTAGGGTAAAAAACAAGGGGTATTGTTCAGCAGCGTGTAGAGAGGATTTAAAAAAATGCATAAATATGAGTTAATTTTGATTGGTGCTCAAATCCTAAATAGAAAAGGATGGTTAAATAAATCTCATTTGTAACCTCACTTCCATAATATAATGTGCAAGAGGGTTAAAACAAGTTCATGATAATTGCATTTTTGTACGGGGATGTTTGGAATGTGAGAAGAAATCAAGAAAATATAAAAGTATTTCTTCCACTTTCTACTACTTTCATGTAACATTACAAATGTTTTTAAAGCTCAAATGTTGCTTAAAAGTTAGAACTAAATGCCTAAATACTTGGGAAATAAACAATAAGTAGTTTGTACTAATTCTTACAAATATGAATGCTTCATTTTTTGTAGAAGAATGCAATGTGCAGAATAAGTGCATTATTTGCTCCTGTACTGGGGAATTTATTGAAGGGATATTAATGTTGTTTTTAACCCTTTTAATATTAGCATTAATTAATCTTAACTTATGTGTTATGTAATACTAAAAAATGTGAGGTATGATTGAAAAGTCGCGTCTTTAACAATTTAAAACACATAAGCCTTGTGTCTATTGTATCATTCACCAATGAATTATATATAATGTCATATTTTCTCCTATTTTCTCAAAGTCTGCCACTTGGTTGGAAACTTGGCGAACCTCCTAACACGGTGAAGCAAAAATCCCTAAAACATTTCAAAACCTTCTATGATCCCCAAATCCAAGGATTCAAAATTTTCTTGGTTATTGATCTTTAAATCCAAAAAACTTAGAGATAGAAAATAAGTTTTTTTCGTGATCTTTGAAATGGATTCCCTCCCTCTCATCCCTATATTTCCTTTAGAAGCTCATATGCTTCATTGAAGTGAAATTTTACTCATCCTATTTGTGGTTAGAATCACCCCTCATCTCGAGCTTGGATGCCTAATGGGTTTCCACTAATCGAAACTCCAAAATTTGTATTAAGCTTAACTCATAGTTAGGCTTACTATTTCATGCTTGGAATTTCCATTTCTTCCATGATGGTAGTAATTTCACAATATATTATGCAATAATTCATTCATTAATTTGTATATTTATTTTTCCAGGGTTCCATTTGTACCATGGTATAAAATACTACTAAAGACTTTGAAAATAATTGATACTTGAACCATTCCAAACCCTATGATAAATAAATTAATTCTTCTCCATCGTATTTAAACCCTATTATTCTAAATATTCCCTAACTTCATAGCCCAATTGCATAGGTACTATCCTTGAAAAACTCTCCCACCAACTTATTATGAAAATACCAAAAAAAATTCTTTTATAGGCTTTCCCTCCTAAAGACAAAAATGAAATGGCCTAAATAGAGAGGAAATTTTGTTGAGATGACATTGGGAAATCTTTCTAAATGCCCCTAGGTTGCACTTTGTTATAACATTTGAAGGACAGATTTGGGAGGTAACAATTTTTAATATTATGGCTTGCAAGTGAATCCTATGTATATCTTGGGAAGTTGATGCTACCTAAGTTAGTGTGTAACCAAGGATTCTTCACTTGTCCATATACTGACTACCCAAAATAAATTTGTATCCATGTACCTTGTTGATAGTGTTGAGCCAATATACTACTCTGTGTAACCCAATCTATAAAGGCATAATTAAGGATAAAATTTGTTGATTTTTGTAACCAACTATGTAAAGACAGAGCTTAGGATGAAATTTGGTTATTTTTGTAACCCAATTTACAAATATGGAGTTTTGGATGAAATTTGTTGGTTGAAAGATACCAATTTCGTCTTCTTTCCAGGCCATAATAATCATGTCAATTTCCATTAGCAAGAAACAACCGAGAACTCCATATTTAAGATTGTTTTAGCATGAATGAAAAATATGTTTTAGTTGTTGTTCATATACATGAATAATATAGCATGAATCCCATGGAAACCTCCAATGATGAGGTTATGTTAATCTCTCCTACAATTCCTTATGCTTCATCCTAGAAACACAGGACTGATTGAAGAAGCAAACAGCGAGAGACATAATTATTATATGTAAAATAAAATATTATAATTTATATTCTCCTTCACCGTGCCTAGATTACTGTCCATGGAGGCCAATTTGAGCACCATGTTTTGTTGAATCTCATATCCATTGGGTTCTGTGATGGAGGCCATTTCCCATCTGACATTTGAATGGAATATTAAAGGCATTATAGTTCAACCTTTAAGTCTTGTGTAATCCTTTCAAGCCTTTTAAGATGTATACTGTTGAATTTAAGATGCATACTGTTGAATTTAAGATGCATACTGCTGAAGTTTTCCCATATCGAAATTTTCAATCCAATTTTTTATGTATTGTGCTGGATTTGAATTCGAATTTGAACTGGTAAGTATATTACAATGGTCATAGAATATTCATAGTACAATGGTTATGTTATAATGGTAATAGGGTGATAGTGGTCAAGTAGAGTTGCTAATAAATACTTGGAATGAAAGTATGTTTTTTATTTAATTTCTCCGGGCTTATATGTTGGTCACTCTTTCTCTCTCATGTGTGGATAGACTTGGCAAGTCAGTGGGATATAGAAGCAGCAATTTCTAGGGACACTTTTGAAGGAATTATAGAGACATTGTCAAGGACGAAGGAAAGTATTTTGGTCCTTGTACAAAAAATGCAGCTCTAAAAATCACTTCATTTGTCCTATGTGCAATTATGCACATTCTCCTAAGGTCCTTTGAAACAACCTTTCTTGTCATAAAAATATCCTTTCGGATCCACTTCTATTACAAAAACCAAAAATCAAGAAGCTACTAAGATTCCACTATCAGAATTTTACACTGGAAATAACTAATAAAGAGACAAATCCATACTGGAAATCTGAGTCCCCTCTTAGAATTCCTAGATAGTTAGGGACCCCTCCTACATTGAAACAACCTCTTTATAGCTGATAAACTCTTGTATTGAATTCTTTTTATATATTTATTATTAACGAAGGAATTCTCGTCAAAATATTGTTTAATCTCTAGCACCATAATCATTATTGGAGCTATAATAGAATATTCTAAAATATGCATCTGCTATGTTCCAAGTCCATCAGAAGATTGGAATCTCTATAGACCTACAAATGTTGACATTCTTTTTCCTTTTCTACCTTCATTAGAATTGAAAGGCCATAAAACCCAGCTCTATTGTTTGTCCCTTGTTCTGCAGCATACTTCAAAAGAAAATAATGAGAAGAATTAATGTGCAGAATGGACCATGCCACACACATTCCTGGATGCACCTGCCAGGATCCCAGGACCATTGAAATTCCTTTTTTGTCCATTGTCCCATGCAAGCCAAACAAAAAGCCTTGATTTGGGAGGACTTTCCAAATTCCTAACAATTTTACATCACCAAACTATTTCTTTTGACTGCAATTCCTCTACCCTTAATGAGTATCCCAGTTTGTTGGTTGTATACTCACCTGTTTCTTTATTTTTAGACCATTTAATTATGTCCTAAAAGTATCTAAGTATAATGCTGATCCAAACAGTTATAGACTAGATTTATTATTGTTCTTTGTTAACTGGTTATTAAATTTACTAGTATTGATATTACTTCTTTATTTCTTGTACATTGCTATCGTACTTTTCATTAGTTATAATATTGTTATTGTTTATGTTTTATACATGATAATTGGTAAATACTGCAATAGGCCTGTTGAAAATACTTCAAAAGAAACAGGTGAGAGATGGGATATACATTGACTAAAATATCATCTGCAAGAACATGGAAATGGGTTGTGTGAACCATTGTAGTCTATGAACTGTATGGATTTTTCCTATAAATTGAAAGGGATATATGTTGCATTTAAATTATGGTTGTTGTTAAAGTCACAATGACCAAGTAGTTCAGTTATACAGTAATTGATGTAGTGATTTGAATCTGTTGGGCCTTGCAGAGTAGTGTGGCATCTCTTTCACATCATTTCTCCACCAAACGTTTCTTTATGGTGATCTACCTTGGTTATTATTTTGGCATTTTCTCTGTTGTGATGTATAAAGATAACCCAGTTTAGTTTTAGCTATTGGCACTTGGTATGGTGATTAGAAGTTCTTAGTCATTTATAATTTTTTGTTACTCAACAAACTATTTTAAGACAAGGATTTTACTCGTAAGTTGTACTTTTCTGTTATTTAACAGATTTTTATGCAAAGTTTAGATATCCCACATGCAAAAGACAAGCTAAAGTAGGATCATTACCTATAAAAAGGCTCTTAGGGATTGCAATAGGGTGTCTTTTTGGGGAATGTGTAACAATAGTGCTTCGTAAGAGAGATATTTTAGCAAGTGGCAGAGTCCATACTACCCTTGGATTTGGCCTTGAGTTGACGTCCATACCTTTTCATGAGTCCATACTACACTTGGATTTGGGCTTGCGTTGGCGTCCATATATTTTATGTAAGTTTCATTGTTTGTGATGTAGATTTTGAATATTCAGGTGATATTACTATCCCCCCCTATTAGTGCTTTAGTATCTGTGATCAAATTTGTTGTTGAACAGTGTTGAATTTGCAATTATTTTTATTGAACTTATTGTTGTTAGTGTCGAATTTACTGCTTTTTTTGTTGGTTTTTTCTACTACTTATTACTGTTGGTGTCTTACTAGTTTCAAATTCATATTAGTTTTTGATTTTCAACTTTGTGCTGTGAGTCTTAGTTTTATAAATTAGATTTTGAGTATGGCTCATAGCAGTGGTATCAAATCTACTTTTATGGCCTCATAGGAAGAAACAAAAGATGGATTCATTCTTATTAGCAACTCATGGGGAAGATACTGGAAGTGATAAATTACATTATTGGTAGAAGAAGTTGTAAGGGATACCTTGGATGGGATAATAGTTAGTAAACATCTCTACACCATTCATGTTTACAAATACAGTGGTTAGAAATTAAGATACCAAATAATTTACCTCCCACCCTTGTACCCGTGCAAAATTCCTTGCTTGAGTCTCATTTCCAAAAACATAATCCATATACCTAAGACAAAATACCCAGATATAATGAACAAATCCAAACAGTAGAATAATATATAACATAGGGAATTCATACATCATAGAAGAAAAAAGCCAAATCAACTTGGCATGAAATTAGAAATGTTTTTCTATCTGTGCAATCATCTGCTATCTAGATATAAAAAAAAAACAACACAAGGAAGTAAGTCTTATGGAAAGAATTTCATCAATGCTTCAGAAAAAAATTCGCAGATAAAAGGAGCTGCAAGATTCATCATAAATATCTGCACAACATGAGATACAGGAGTCATATAGGATATGAGACAAACCCTTTGGTATGGACATTGTTAATTTGCCAAACAACCAATAAAACAAAATAACCCCTATGCTACCAGATACCAGGGTGATTGCAATACCTTTCCTTTCTGAGTTGCATTTTCAACCACAAGTAGAATTGACTCAAGCAAGACTGTAAGGAAAAATCCAACAATATAAAAGAACTTGGCCTTCTCCATTGTACAACAAACAATAATTTTCCTTTAAAATGAGCACTAAGTCAAACCCAAACATAGAGAAAACAACTTAAACAGAGCAAGACCTTACAGTACATTACCTAAATCCCAGTTTTCTGGTAATTTCAAGTGTTCTGATTTGTAGCAATTTGCTACTGACAAATTTGCAACCAGTGACTTGCACATTACAAGGTTAAAGTTTAAACAAGTGAAGAAAGCAACATCTAACAAGAATAGGTGGATGAAGAGAATAGCATGGATAGGTCAAGAAACTTAGGTGTTGGGTGTCAGTGGCCAAAGAGCTAGTATTATACAATAACACTGCTAAGAGAACTTTTCAGTCCTCACCTTTCACCCCCAACCACAAGAACACCTCATGTACGAGTTGGTTTTATTTCATCCTCATAATATTGCACCCGTATGAAACGCAAAAAAACACTTCCTCATATTAATGATATTTAGGAAAACAGAGTACTCTTGTAAATATCAGCCAAATGAAAGTATAAAACAATGCAAATGAACAATACTGAAGATAATTGAACTTACATTGACTCCAGTAGCCTTTGAATTTTTCTTCATCTCTACCCCAAAACTATCCTTTCCAATGCACCCTATGTAGCTTGTTGCACCAGAAATTTGGAGCATCCACTATAAAATATAATCCATAGAAAAATACCCGATCAGAGACGAAGAGAACTAATAACATTTGAATAAAAAGATAGAAACATGTCCATTTCAAGTGAAGAAAGAGATGATCACCTGTGCAACCTTGATAGAGTTCTGTGTGGCCCCTGCATTTCATAGAATGACAACAAACCAGGAAAGAGATATTAGTTACTTTGAAAGAACCACTAGTATTTCAAACCTACCTAACATGCACAATATCATTTTCCATGTTCAACATTTTGAGGTTCATATACCATACCTCCTGTGATATACTCAACATTTTTGCTCTCGGCAAGTTCTTGATACCTGGTTCAATTAGAAACAGGGTAAATAAAATTTTAAGAAACAGTCCAAAACAATTCAAAAGAAAAGAACTATATAAACTTATTCAAAAAATTATAAACAAGAACTTAAGGCTAGGTAGACAATATGCATGAAACCATACATAAATATAGCATGCTACAGATAAAATGGATTGTGGCATGAGGAATGAAAATGAAAACCTAGCTTGAAAGGGAGTGATGGATGGACAAGGTAATAACAAAT
>LPNX010141776.1:505253-560673 GCA_001517045.1 Pseudotsuga menziesii
TATTATCGGGGAAATTTCATAATAATGTGAAGGCATTAAGATGGATATGAAAATTAACTGAAAAGTAATAATGATAGATGCAACATTCCCAATTAATAGATAGGCATGTTACATCTGCAAGGATATACTTGTGTAGCTTGTTTTAGACAAAAGTTCAGAACCTGGTATAGATAGATATAATTAAGAAGTTTTTATAATCCACTTGCAGTTAATGATAAAATCTACAGTAAGTTTTACATCGAGTAGAAGCAAAGATGGAATGCAAAAAAAACTCTAATTACACATGGAGGACTTCAAATAGATGATTTATCAATCTAGTGAGCATAAACTTTTATATGTTTATTGCACTGAGAGGCGCATTCTACAGTCCAGTATCGAAGAGATGTGTCTTGTGCATCAACTAAATTGGGATCAAATTTGGCATCAAATTTCTAATGCCATAAACATTTATATGTTTATTGCACAAAGAGGCACATTCTATAATCAAGTGTGAAAGAGATATGTCATGTGCATCAACTAAAATGGGATAAAATCTGGTATCTAATCTCTAATGTCAAAAAGGCAGTCTCAAAGGATAAATTTATAAAATTGCAACCTACATAAATAAATAAAACTATCTTGGATCCATCTTAATCCTAGATCTATGCAAGTGCAGTGCAAACTTGTCCCAAAAAAAAAGTAGCTGGGCTTGCTCAACAAAGGACAAAGTAGCTGGGCTTGTTCTCTTTTCAAATGCCATTAGGCAGCCATGGCATTTAAATTTGGTGAATTGACATTTGAGGGGAAGGAAGTTCAAATTTTATCATCTATGCCAAATTACTCCTCATGGGGGAGTCAAGAAAAAACTTTAATTATAACTCATTAATCAATTCTTATAGATCCATGCTATAAGTTAAGAACTTTGTGGTTAAAAAGCTGAATTTAGCCCTTGCAGAATGCCAGAAACAAGTTTGATCCTCGAGGTGGAACTCTCTCTTTAAAGGGGTTAAGTGGGGGTACTGAACCCACAGTAAAGTCATTTGGACCAAAATATGTTTTCAGCCTTTTCACAACAAATTTGAACTTCATTCTAAATAGAAGCACGAATGCATTGTTGATGGCATGAAAGTGAACCGATTTTCACCATGAAATTTGCAGCGAACAAATTTAGTTTTCTACGTCCACGAGGACCAAAGTGTTTGAAAATCTGTCAAAAAGAGGACGATTTAGCCTATATCGCAAATAGTACATAGTCATACAATGACCAATAAGAAATAGAAATATAATCAACAAAAACATTGAATAGAAATATTAAAGAGAAGATACTGGCTTTTTAGAAGAAAGACATTGCCATAAAATTCCTATTGTGGAAGAAATTTTCCATTCTGTGAAATGTGGTATAATGTTAGATGAATTTAGAACATTGTAACAATATAAGTCTTTGCAAGTAGATATTAATTAAGAAACGTTGTAATTATTGACTGCAATAAAAGCTAAAGCCTCAAGCTTTGGATAAAAACCATTGTGTTGTTAAGTGCAGTGATAAACTGGAATCCATTTTGTACCAGTAGAGCATTGGAGTGAAAAGGCCAAAGAAATGAGCAGTGTTCTTTGTCTTCTTGTGCATAGGACAACCCATTTATGCTAACAGTTTTGGCCAGAGTATCATTTGAAACTCAAGCAATACAATACAATGCCACTGAAACAGAATTTAAAATACTCTCCAGAAAATAAAATACTGAATAAAAGTACATATAGCAATGTTCAAGAACATAATTTGAACATTGGTGAAGTGAGAAGCATCCCTTCGAGTTAAGTTAAAGATTCAAAAAAATAAATGAGATTAATGTATAGAAGAACAAGAGATGTGCAAGACCAAAAACATGCTGCAGCATGATATTTTATCCATGGTAATGAATGATTGAAGTAAAACTATAGTACAAAATCAAGAAGACCAATAAGCTCATGTTGAGTAAAATAGTATTGTCTATGTTACAACCAGAATCAGAAGTTAAAAAAACACTAACAAGGTTAATCATCGTCAGTATCAACTTTTTGCTTCTTCCATTTATAAGAAGCCTCCAATATTTTAAGGTTCAGAGCCATTGCTAACTCCTCAGAAAATATATAGTCATAGCATTCTTCATACTTGAAAATCAGAATAGGATTTATATTAGCAGGATATACATCTATTTACTTGTGTATGGGTTTGATATTTAAACTTGGAATATATATGATAAATGTTAGTGTATTTGTCTAAAATAATTAAAAAATTAAAATAAGCCAATGAGCAAGAATGGCATACCCAGCAAGTGTTCCATCCTCGGACATGATTCCTCTCTTTCATTTCAACTTTTTGGGCATTTTCTTCTGAACCAAACTTACATCACCCAAACAACCAAAACTACTCTCCATATTAAGCCATTCTTCCAAGAGCATAAATCTTTCCTCTTTCTGCTCTGAGATAGACGTTCTCATATTATCAAATGCCCTTTCAAAAATGCCTGTACTGTAACCCAAACATAAGTATCTTATGTGAAACAAGCAAAGAAAATTCTAGGAAAATGAAAATATCTAACATCAGTTACAAACCACGAGTACGAAGGACACGTTGTTGATTCTGTTCCTCTAGAATTTCTAGATGTAGAAGTCAGTCCTCTTCATCAGCTCTAGATTCTTCCTCCAGAGTGACAGAAGATTCAAACTTTGCATAGATGATCCAAACTTTCAAATGCTTTGTACGATCTAGTAGCCTTTCATAGAGTTGTCTTGTTCTTTCATATTCACCCTCTGATAGTTCAAATTCTATATAGGCCTGTAATTCGGTCAATTGAATTCAGCGTCAATGATGAATAGAAAAAAGAACCAATAACATGAGTATTGACAACTCATGGATTTTGATGCAACTCATTTGATTATTGACAAATCATTTTAAGAAATTATACATCTAGATGCCAATAGGAGTTGGTTCACTTGTCTAGTTGATGGAGAGTAGTAAATGGTCCATATGTCCATATGGAAACAAAACCAAACAATTAGTTGCCAACATGGATTTGGTCCACTAGTCTTGATGGAGTATTAAGTCGTCTACAATGGAAACTAACTAGACAATTAGATGCCACTAGTCAACAGTGAGTTGTTTTGCTGGTCTGGTTGAGTGAGTATTAAACTGTCACCATTGGATGCACACCGAAATGGCATGTGTTTATAAAGAATGAGGGTGGATGGAAAGCCATGGTAATTGTGATGGAATTGCTACCCCTCAAACCTAGCACCCAGGCCAAAGATAACCCAGTCTATGGAGTGTGGCTCTTAGAGGCATGTAGGAAGGGGACACAGATAGAGAGAGATAGAGAAAATTCAAACCAGATGGATTTAAATATGTTTTAAATATTTATTAATTAATTAAAATAAAAATACAGCAACTAGTCAGAGATAAGCATATTACAACAAATAGATATATAGTTGCCAGTAGCGCTTCTCCTCTACGAGTGGTACATTTGCTATAGCTCTCTCATAAATCTCTCTGATCCTCTCCTTGTTGCAGATAGTTTCTTCAAGGCGTACATAATCAAACCAGGCATCATAATTAAGCAAGTTCTTCTTAACCTCCTCCTCATACTAAAACCTCCTCTTTCCCACAATAACATCTTCAATACCTTCCCTATCACCATACTGTTTCTCGAACATAACAAATTTTCTATAAAGAGCTTTTGCTTGGCCTTTGGGTATATGGTCTAGAGCATATTTATAGATACACCTTTCTCTTTCCATCTCTTTACATCGCTCCTCGAACTCACCAAAGGAAACAAAGAGATGTTCAGTCTGCCCATCCTCCCTGAGTTGCTCGACCACCCTCTCATAACATCGTCGAGCCTTGGCAACCTCCCCATTCTTCATCTCAAACTTGGCATAACGAATCCAAGACTTGACAATCGGTTGGCATTCCACATACCTCTCATAGATGGCCCTAGTTCTATCTAGTTCATCATACCTAAGCTCAAACTTGATGTAAGCGGCCCAGCCATGGTGATCGGGCTCCCAATTTATCCACCGCTCAAAAACCTGGCGGGCACCAGCCACATTACCGAGCATCTCCTCCATGTGAATGTACTTATACCAGAGTTGATCAATGCGGGACAGCAGAGATACAGCCCGATCCCAGACGTTCCTTGCATGGTTTACGAACCTATTTTTCATCTCCACCTCAACGTAGCGAAGCCAGAGAGTACCGTTCCGGTAATTGACCTCCAGGGCCCTTTCCCATACCGATCTCGCCCGAGCGAAATCCTTCTGACTCTCCTCCAACTGAGCGTATTTCACCCACACGCTCGTGTTCCATCTCACTCTCCTGATCAGGTCTTAGAATTTCTTATGCTTTAGGAGCCGGTAATCCGCGAGCTCCCTCTTGTCAATGATCTTCTGCTTTGGAGGCCTGATTACAGCCTCTTGCCATTCATAGGCCTTCCTCAAGATTTGTTCCATGGTTATTTGAATGGGTGCAGGTGTTTTGTTTTTCACCCTAATGGGCCGAGCCAGCTTAACCTTGGTTTCCTTCTTTGTTAAAAACCCTAATGACGGGTCTACCTCTTTCGTTGCCATCTTCCCTTGGATGCTAAAATATGCCTCAAATTTCCCTTCAATCTCCTCCCCCTATAACGAAGTGGAGTGATAAAAATCTATGCCAGAAGACTTTGTTAAAGAGGGACCTGTTTTCGAAATCCCTTTTGCCAATTTTTTTTTAAATTCTTTAATACCCATACCCAATTTATACAATTTCAAGTGCCCCAGAAATGAAATGTTGGCTCTACTGAAGTAATGCTCGATCAAATTTGTGTACTAAAACCCTCACCCTTCAAATTTTCAAAAATGTTCAAAAGAAAACACCAGACCAAAAATACCGAGTCTCCCAAAACACTAAAAACCTGACCAAATGGCCATTTCGATTCCTTCATCGCCAATTAAATCCATTTTAGCCACACAATCATCCCGTGAAGGGATGCATTGAATGCTAAATTGCTAATGACATCCTTTCGTGATTAAAAACTTCGAAGCCATTTCACCATCAAAATCTCACTGTAAGATGCGGGGGGCTAATGGTTGTGGTGCAAAAATATGTTGAACAACAATTATTAATGTATCTCTACTGTAACACTCTACTGCTTATGAGGATTGGTTATTAATTATTAATGTATCTCTACTCTAATAAACAAGATGATCAATTTAGTTTTGGAATGAATTTCTTTTAATCTGTGTTTGTTGTTCATATTTAAATAACTTTGTAGGTATATTTGGGAGAGCAATATGTCAACAGTCACACTTTATCAGATGTTACCTTTTTAGTGGAAGCTGAGTGACGTTATGCAGTAACACATTTAATAAGTTTATTGTAAATGGCATATCATTAGATATTTGAAAGGGGATAGCTACTCAAAGAGTCTGAATTGGTTTCTATGGAAAAGTTAAGATAAAGCTTTCCAAAAATATTGAATGAGTTATTATAGAATGTTGTTTTAACTTTTTACTCTAACAAATGCAAACAATATGGTGCTTAAATGTAGGTAGACAATTTTATGCCCACATGATTGCACTTCTGGCATCTTCAGATGCATTTCGTGCTATGTTTGATGGTGGCTACCGTGTATGAGTGTCATTTTGTTTTGGCATGGGATACAAGTGGTTATCTTAGATATGGCTTGTCTCTCATTTTTTGATTCCTATAAAATTCAAGTGATATAATTTGATGTTATTGTAGACTGCATTGTCTACCCTAGAATTTGATATTGTCAAACATGTTAAGTGCACTGTGGCTGCAGTATCTATTTAAATTTTTATAATCAATTTTCAGTAGATAAATAATGATATCGGGAAATGGGTGGTGACTATAAATTCCCCCTATGTGCCTTAAAAGTGACCAAGTTCGATGGCTAACCAAAACACTTTATTCGATACACATCAAGAAGTTGGAGAGTTTACAAACAAGTCGAAACTAGGTATTGTATTTCTAGTTTCAAAGAAAGACATCATTATTTTGCTTGATTCAAATGCTAGGTTCTTATTTCAAGGGAATTAGATTTATTTTGATTTAAAGAATAATATAAATATTTTTCTAGGTTAAATAAGAGATTTAAGAAAACAAAGTAGGAATTTGTACGATTACCGATAGATTTGTTGCACAACTATTTTTTCCAATTGTACGACTATACTTACATATTGTAAGATTGTATGGACTGTAC
Organism: Pseudotsuga menziesii; assembly: GCA_001517045.1. Classification (NCBI taxonomy): domain Eukaryota; kingdom Viridiplantae; phylum Streptophyta; class Pinopsida; order Pinales; family Pinaceae; genus Pseudotsuga; species Pseudotsuga menziesii. Next base: position 511,469 of record LPNX010141776.1, read on the forward strand.
ATAATTTGTATCACATATCCAATTTTTTGGGGTGTTTTATCTATTGTCTTTGATGCCTCAGAAAGTGTCTCTATAATTTTTATTTTTAGGTTGAATTTATGGAGATTTGGGAAAATATGGCTTCCTTACACCACCCGGGTGATGATGTAGCACTTGAATACTTTTTTTCTAGCTGCTCGGTTGCATTTGGTACTTGTTTTAACATCCCTTGTGGGCTCCTCCTTCCACATAGTTTGCATTCAGTGTGGTTGTGGTGAATTGGCATATGCATTTGATAACCCGACATGCTCTTTGTGATGAATGTACAAGCATTATCAATGGGCATGGAGTCAAAGGCTAAGTATAGGTAAGAATTATCAATGACTAGCAGTGGAATCATTTAGGAATGGTGGCAGATATGAGAATTATAGTCCACTAACACAAAAACATTAGCTAGAATGAATTTTGTGTTAACTTTAGAGGAATGGGTGAAAACATTTAAATATGGATGAAATCAAAGCTTCCTATCAGAGGATGAATTGTGAATCATATATTTTCATTAAAATACTGTAGACAACATATATAAATGGAAAACTTAGAAAAAAAAACATTTACAAAGGAAAACACAGACCGAGAAATATTGGCACATGAATCCCTTCTTTGAAAAAATTTGTACTTCTACATTGATAGTTTTATTAAGCTCAGACAAACATTTCACTAAAAATGTTGTTTCTTTTTCTCAAACTCTGAACTCCCCGTGCATTGCCAAACATGAAGAATATATACAAAATGTTCTTCATAATGAACCCTAACTGTGTATTAGCAAAAACCTAGTTTTTTCTAACGAATGCCTAAATTTATGGAATTATGTTTTGCTTCTCCTCCCTATGAAACTTCATAGATTTTAATCTATATTTTAAATTGTATAATGTATAAGTAAATAATATGTGTATATATTTAATTATTTTAAATCACATAACATATGAACTATATATATTTATTTATATTAAATCTTTTAACATATGAACTATAGTAACATATTTATATTAATTATATATTATTATTATATTTACATATTTTACCATTATTAAGGTGAAAGAAGTTTATATATCATAAGGGTGTTTATAAAATGTTTACCTATTTTATGAATTCTATTAAGTATTATATTTATATTTCTTACAAGTATAGTATGGATGGACTATGAATGTATGTATTTTAACATAATTCCCTGAAATGAAGCATGTTTTGTTGGGAGAAAGAAAATGGGAACAATTTCAATATTATGTTTCCCTTGTGGTTTGAATTTTGTACTTTGGTGGGGTGTTTTAGAATAATCTCACTTGTTATAAATGCTTTAATTGGTAAACATACCCCATATGCTTTAAATGATGATGATGATGAACTAGATGACAATGACAGTGATGATGTTTTTGATGATGACGATGATGGAAATGATGATGATGATCATCATCATCGGCATAATCATCATCCATATGATCATCATCGCCACTATCTTTGAGATCATCATCATCGTCATTATTGGCATTTTCATCAGTTATTCATCATTACCTTTGGAATAAGAAATAACATCTACCCAAAATATGTGATTAGTGGAAAAGGGACATGGAGGACACACATGATTTATGCATGAAAAACAACAACTTATTTTTTAAGATGATCAACATCATCATTCTCATTGTATTCATCATCATTGTCATTGTCATCATCACCGTCATCATCATTCATTTCATTGCCATCATAATCATCGGTGATTTCACCATTGCCATTATCCTCCTCCTCATCATCATCATCATCATTATCATCATCATAATCATTATCATCATCATCATCATCATTGTCATCGTTCTCCTCATTATCAACAAAATTATCATCATCATCATAACCATCCTCAATATCATAATCATTATCCTAATTTTCATCTTCAACATCTGGGTGTAAAACTGAATGCAAAAGTGAATAAAAACATGGATGCAAAAAAGGATGCAAACATAGATGCAACAAAAGTAGGCGCAAAAGTGGGCGCATAATGGGGTGCAACAAAAATGGATGCAAAAAATGATGCAATCATGGAAGCAAAACATGATGAAAAAAGTGGCGCAAAAGTGGATACAACCATGGATGTAAAATTGGATACAAAATTGGATGCGAAAGTGGATGCAACAAAAGTAGATGCAAAACTAGATGCAAAAGTAGTTGTAACACCCAATGCAAAATTGGATGCATAAAGGGATGCAATAACTGATGTAAAATTGGATGCAAAAAAAGATGCAAACGTGGATGCAAAAGTTGAAGCAAAAGTGGGTGTAAAAGTAAGCGAAAAAATGGGTGTGAATTGGGACGTGACAAAAGTCGATGCAAAAGTGGATGCAATAGTAGATGCAAAAAAATATGTAAACATGGATGCAAAATAGGATGCAAAAAGGGATGAAAATGTGGGTGCAAAAGTGGACGAAAAAATGGATGCAAAAGTGGATGCAAAAATGGCTAAAACAAAATGAGATGCAAAACTACACTCAAAACAAGATGTAAAATTTGATGCAAAACTTGGCGCACAGAGGGATGCAAAAAAATAAGCAGAAGTGGATGTAAAAAATGATGCAAAAGTGGATGAAAAAAAGGGCGTAAAAGTTGCAGCAAACATGGGCATAAAAGGGGGTGCAACAAGAGTAGATGTACAAACTAGGTGCAAAACTAGGCTCAAAACTTGTTGCAAAACCTAATGCAAAACCTGGCGCATAACCAGGTGCAAAACCCGATGCAAATTACGCCGCAATTTGTGCTAGATTTAGAGAAAGGACACAAAAAATGCCTAAAACAGCACCAACCCGTGAAATTGCGCCATTTTGTCCAAAAATTGAAGAAAAATACACTAAAAGATGGTCTAGACGCAAAAAAGGATGCAAAAAGAGACGCTAAATCCATTTTTTGTTGTAGTGAAATACCACTCCTTAACGCTAAGTTCAAGAAGTTATTTATGGTGTTGAACCAACAGCCCAATGCTAAAAGTCGCCATGGTTTTACAAGGAGACCAACGCAACTGAAGAAAAGTTAAGGTAAGTTTTAGAATCACCAAGTGTATCCAAGCCTCGAGCTTTTACAAACAGTAACAGGTGTTGCAGAAGGCCAAAAGGCCGAAGCCTGCCGGATTTTACCTCCTCCCAAACAGTCCATATGTTAACAATGAACCATGGTGTTAGGACAAAAATGAGTATTTATGAGCCTAGGGTCCTAGGGTTTTTCCAAAACCTTCGGCCAACTCTTGTCCTCCACATGGAATCCACTATGGGGAAAATCCTTTCGCTGCATCGTTATAGTTTCCAATGTTAGTCTTTACTACAAAGACATTCTCGAATAATTAACTAAAGTATGTTAAACAACTAAGTCATACTTTAAAAGGGATTTAGACTAGTATACTTTTCTATTTCAATGAATTATGAATTCGATATCCAACGTTCATCGAAGTTTTGCCTATGGTAAGTTATAAAGCTAAGGTTATAGTAGGTTTACATACTTCTTGTATTTTATCAACTCTAATTATATGCAGAGTGATAATATTACCTTGGGTTAAAATTTGGAGCTAGTTTTAGAGCATATAAATTATACCTTGTTAATAATCTAGTTAGTGTTAAAATCACTATGGCATGCATTAGTATTTATGTTCAGTAATAAAATGCATTTTACACATTTGAAATTTCTTGTAAAGAACAATTTTTTTTTCATTAAGGTTTAGTATCTACTATAAATAAAAGAGTCTAAGATGTACCTTCTTAACTTACTCTTTGGTCTTCAAAACCTTAATTATCCTATACCTTAACCTGGAAGTATTTTATTACCTGTAAGAGACTTGTACAAGAATTTTATTCTGCATTAGCTTTAGAAAGCTAAGTAAGCCTCGGGAAAAACCAAAAATCCCCTTCAACAAACAAGAAAACAACTTTTAGAATCTTACACTTGCTAGAAAATTAAACAGTTGTTTTCAATACATTCCATCTCTTACTCATTAACTTTATAGAACGACTTTTTGGATGTTGTTAGTAATAAATGTGTTATATATCATTATATGAATTCTGTATATTCTAGTTTCAGATATCCTAGAACGTTAAACTGTTAGTGGTTAAACTAACATCTTTAGGCGATGACTTAACATAAATTGTCGCACGGAATTTTTTTTAAATTTTTATGAATTTTTTGAGTGTTACATATGGTATCAGAGCCCACGTTCAGACACTAGGCCTGAAGTGGCTCAACTCATGTAAGAAAACAGTAAATATATTTCATGTGTACTGATTTATTTTTTATTTTTTTAAATGTGGTTGTGCAGAAAATTTTTCTGAACTAGAATTTGTTGATGTATTTGTAACTTTGGAATGTATTCACTTGTATATCTTATTTATTGTACCCCGATGTTTATTTCAGGAAGTGTATGTAATGTACTTGAGTCATGTCATGCCCTGATGTTCCGATCAGGAGATTCAATAATGTAAACAATTCATGTAAAGTCATTGTGGGCAACCCTCCTATTGATCAAGGGTTAAAGTCCCTGTAGTTGTGGGGCCCTAGGTTTATTAGACTCTCTTAGAGAAGTCAGCCCTATTAAGTTATTGTCAAGTCAGGAATTAGTATAAATAAAGAGTGAGCCTCTCTATTTATCACACACTCACTCACACTCAGTTGTGGTGCATAACTGAGAGAGAAGAAGTTGTTGGGGCAAGAGAGAGAGAGATACTACTGTTGTCGAGAGATCATCTTACTGTTTTTGGGGTTTTTATTTTGGTGTTGATTCTATCTCTGAGGAAGTTGCGGGGTTTCTCCTTTATGGTTTTCCCAAGGAAAAACATTGTGTTCATTGTCTCTTGTGTTTGATTGTTGTGTTTGTTATTCTCTCAGTCAAAGATCCTAATATAATGCGAGCTTGAATGATAAAAATCTAACATGGTATCAGAGCTAACCTAAGAAGAAGACAATATGCATCTACAGAAACTAGGGCTTCCTACTTTTTGGATCTCTCTTCACATATGTTCAGCAAAAGAAGGTTGGGTTGACTCTCCTCTCTAGGGCACATTTTTTGTTGAAGCAGAATCTAATTCTGAGCATTTTCAGTTTTTGACCCGACACTACTGCCGACAATTAGGGATTTCCACAGAAGTGGAATTTTTGAGTGAGCCCAGGCCTGGATTGATCTCCTCCTCAAAGTCAAAGTTTAGAGATCAAGATCAAATTTTTTGGTTGGGCAGAACTCTGGGAAAGTCAAACCCTAATCTGCTCCTGAACCAGCTCTGCAGAAATCCAGCTCCAGATCCAGATCCAACATCTTAACCTAGTAAGATATAAATATTTTTTATTTCCATTTGAGGTTCTTAGTTAAGGTGTCTCATCATACCAGGCTTGATGAAAATCTTGAGGGAGATGATAACTTCTGAGCCTAGAAGTATAGGATCTTCCTGGTCCTAGAAATAAATGAGTTGGACTCTTACATGAATGAAGAGGTTCCAGTTCTCGAGGGAGATGAGGTTAAGGCCTTACACAAAAAGAAATTGGTCATGGCTAAGAGGATTATTGTTGATTCAATCAAGGATCACCTCATACCACAGGTGTCCTCCCTAAAGACACCTAAAGCTGTGTTTGATGCTCTGACCAAACTGTTTGAAGGAAATAACATAAATCGAAAGATGACTCTGAGAAACCAATTGAAGAATGTAAAGATCCAAAATGTGAAAACCATCAAGTCTTATTTTTCAAGAGTCTCTCAGATCAAGGAACAGCTGGAAGTAGTAGATGAAGAAGTGGAGAATGTAGAAATTGTGATGACCACCTTGAATGGTCTCCCTAGATCATGGGACTCTTTTATTCAAGGGATCTATGCCAGAAAGAAGTTAGTCAATTTCAGTAGACTGTGGGAGGAATGCTCACAAGAAGAAGCTCGGATATCAGCTCGAGAAAAAAATATGGGAAGTGAAGATAAAGCTCTCACAGTACACTCCAAGAAAAGTAGAATAAGCTCTCATCATTCCAGAGGTAAGCACTTCCACCAGAAAGATAACACTAGAAGATATTTATCTAAACTTAGATGTTATACATGTGATGAAAGATGACACTTTGCAAGAGACTATCCTAAATGCAAAAATAGCTCTCACAAGAAGAAGGGAAACAAGAGAAGACATCATGCTCATGCTGCAGAGGATTATGAACCTTCCACAAAGAGAATCAGAAAATAAAGGAATGATTCTTCAAGTGATGAAGAATATGTTTTGATTTCTGCTCTCATGGGAATTATCACACATGGAAAAAATGATTGGCTTATAGATAGTGGTGCTTCCAAACATATGATGGGATTCAAAGAATCCTTTGTGAAACTATCTGAACATGAGTCACCTCACAAGGTGAAACTTGGGGATGACTACCAGTATCCAATAAAAGGTAGTGGTGAATCCTCATATAAGCTAGACTCTGGAAAGACTATGAAGATGAAAGATGTATTGTTTGTATCAGGACTAAAGAAGAACCTCCTCTCCATATCTGCATTGGATGCAAAAGGAATGAGGGTTGCATTCGTAGATGGCCAAGTTCTTATGTGGCCAAAGGGAAAGACTATTGATGATGCAACAGTGATTGGGGAACAAGAAGGAGGTCTATACAAATTGAAGGGCCAACCAGAACAACCTTTGGTTCATGACTCAGTAGAACCAAATGAACTTTGGCATAGAAGGCTTGCACATGTGCATTACAGAGCACTACCATTTGCAAGCAAAGTTGTTGAAGGTCCTCTAGAAATATAGACAAAACATGACAGTGTCTGCAAAGGATGTGCGAAAGGGAAGAACACAAAGAAGACATTTCCAAGTAATGAGAGCAAGCCAAAAGGAATATTGGAAATCATTCACTTTGATGTATGCAGTCCGATGTCATCTAGTTCTTTAAGCGGGTATGTATACTATGTTTATTTTATTGATGATTTTTCTAGGAAGACATGGATATACTTTATGAAGAACAAATATGAAGTATTCAACAAGTTATAGGAATTCAAAGAATTGATCGAGAACCACACAGAAAAGAGGATCAAGACCTTTCGATCAGATAATGGCGAAGAATTCACATCAAATGAATTCAAAGAGTTATGCAAAGATTCAATGATTAAGAGGGAGTTATCCACTCCATACAATCCACAACAGAATGGGGTTGCAGAAAGGAAGAATAGAACAATCATAGAAGCTGTAAGGGCCATGCTTCATGATCAAGATATTCCCATGCATCTATGGGCAGAAGCTGCCAGAACAGCAGTGTATGTATAGAACTATACTCCACACAGAGTACTCGAGAACAAGACACCTGATGAAGTCTTTTCCAGCAAGAAACCAAAATTCAGCCATCTCAGAATATCCAGCTGTCTTGTATACATACACATTCTGAAAGAAAAGAGGACAAAGTTAGATCCTTCAAGAAAGAAGGGTATATTTGTGGGATACTCTGAAAGCTCGAAGGATTACAGAATATACTTCCCTGGATTCAAGAAGATTGACATCAGCAGAGATGTAACATTTGATGAAGATTCAGCTTACATCAAATCCAGAAAGAGACATGCTAAAGAACTTGAAGAAACAAAAGTACCCAGAATTCATGACACAACCATGGACGAAGAAATTCAAGAAGAAGATCGAGAATTAGAAGAACCTAAAGAACCTGTAGATCCACCTCAAGAGAAGAATCCTCACAAGAGGAAACTTGCTTGGGTACAAGAAGTTATCCAAGGTGCAAAAGATATGGGGCTCCAGAAGAAACACACAGAAGAAGAAAGAGAACTAGGTCCTACTCCGGTTATGTAGCCCTGCTATGTGACATTATTGATAAAGAACCTTTCAACTATGAAGAAGTGTCAGAAAGCAAAGAATGGAAGGATGCTATGATCAAAGAGTATCAATCGATCATGAAGAATGATGTTTGGGATATTGTCCCAAGACCAGAAGGGAAGTCTGTTGTAACTTCCAAATGGATCTACAAGATCAAGCATGCTGCAGATGGCAGCATAGAAAAATATAAAGCAAGATTTGTGGCTCGTGGCTTCTCCCAGAAAGAAGGAATAGATTATGAAGAAACTTTTGCACCTGTAGCCAGATACACTTCCATCATATCAGTACTTGCTCTAGCTGTAGTAATGAAGTGGAAGATACACCAGATGGATGTCAAGACTGCTTTCTTGAATGGTGTAGTGGAAGAGGAAGTGTATGTGGAGTAGTCACTCAGTTTTGAGACACATGACAGGGAGTCTCATGTGTGTAAATTGAAGAAATCCCTGTACGGTTTGAAACAAGAACCCTATACATGGCAAGGTAGAATTGATGGATTTCTATCTAGTTTGGGCTTTACCAAAAGTAAAGCAGATTCCAACCTTTACTACAAGGTTGAAGAAGGTAACCAAGTGATACTCCTATTGTATGTAGATGATCTATTTCTAACAGGTATGGATGGGTTAATTACTGATACAAAGAGGAAGCTTGCTGCCGAGTTTGAAATAAAATACTTGGGTATGATGCACTATTTTCTAAGCATGGAGGTATGGCAGAATGCAGATGGAATATTCCTCAGACAAGGGAAGTATGCAGTAGAGATCATGAAGAGGTTTAGGATGATGCACTGCAAGGCTATAGCCACGCCTATGGCATCGAACCTCAAGCTATTGAGTGATGCTTCATCAGAAGCGGTTGATGCTACGATGTATCGTCAGATGATTAGGTCCTTGATGTACCTGATGAATACGAGATCAGATATTTGCTTTGCTGTGAACACCTTGAGCCAATTCCTAAAAGATCCAAGACATGTTCACCTGATTGTTGCAAAGCATATTCTGAGGTACCTAAAGGGTACAGTTGATTATGGGCTCAATTATGAGGTGAATCAGAAGATTAACATGGAGGGTTATGTTGATTCATATTGGGCAGGCAGTGCCATCGATAGGAAAAGCACTTCAGGGTGCTGCTTCAATATGGAATCAGGTGTGATCTCTTGGTTTAGCAGGAAGCAGTCTTGTGTGCCATTGAGTACAGCTGAAGCAGAGTATGTCGCAGCTTGTTCAATTAGTTGTGAGGAAGTATGGTTGAGGAAGCTACTGTCTTATTTATTTGATCTCCAGTTGGATGCTACTTGTATATATTCCGAAAACCAGAGTTGTGTGAAGTTGTCTGAGAACCCGGTGTTCCATGACAAGTCGAAGCATATCAAGATCAAATATCACTATATCAGGGATATGGTGTAGAGAGGAGTAGTGAAGCTCTAGTATGTTGCGACGGATGAACATATAGCTGATGTGTTGATGAAGCCATTGGCCAGAGTGAAGTTTGAGTACTTCAGGGAGAAGGTTGGTGTTCTCCAGATCGAGGTTCCTTCCAAGGGGAAGTGATGAGTCCATGAGCATTTCTGACATGGTGAGAGGATTGGTTCCTTCCATGGTCAAATGTAAGCGTTGATCCATTCTATCATGATGAGAGGATTGGTTCCTCGCATGTCAGATATAAGTGCTGAGCCATTCTGATGTAACTGTAGGATTGGTTCCTACATGATCAAATATAAGCATTGAATGCCATTCTATGAATGGAGGCACCTGGTCAGTTACCAGTAATACTCATCCTAGAGCTGAGGGCCATTCTGATATGACTGTGGGATGTGTTCTCACATGATCATATATAAGTGTAGGGCCATTCTGATATGATTGAGGGATGTGTTCTCACATGATCAGACATAAGTGCTAAAGGCCATTCTCTGGGAGAATGGAGGCACCTGGTCAGTTACCAGGAATCCTCAACCTGGGGCTGAGAGCCATTCTGATGTGAGTGTGGGATTGGTTCCCACATGATCATATGTAAGTGCAGAGCATTTCTTTGGATGGTAGACGGTGTGTCCTGCCATGCCAGTAGATATAAGTGTTGAGCCCTTCCTTGGATAGTATATGGTGTGTCCTGCTATGCCAAAGGATGTAAGTGTTGTGCCTTTCTATGGATAGCAGATGGTGTGTCCTGCTATGCCAGTAGATGTAAGTGCTAAGCCTTTCCACGGATGATAGATGGTATGACCTATCATGCAAGTGGATGTGAGTGCTGGGCCTTTCTGACATATATGACTAGATTGGTTCCTCTCATAGTCAAATGTGAGTGCTGGGCATGCCTTTCTGACATGGTGGTCGATGTGTTCCTCTCATGGTCAGATGTAAGTGCTGGGCGAACCATTCTGACTTAGGCTCATATATAAGCGCTAAAGAAGACCTACATGGAGGCTAGGACTATAACCAGCATGAAAAAGGGTTGGCTCTGTAGAACTTCCTGTGACGAGAAGAATCATGAGATAGCACTCATGATGATGATGCAGTAGTGATGATCCAGATCAAGTGATGATCTATATCTAGTGATGATGATCCATTGATGATCTAGATCGAGTGATGATCCAGATCCAGTGATGATGATCCAGATCCAGTCATGATCTATATCCAGTGATGAAGATGACTTGAAGATGAATATGATGAGAACGTGGTAATGATCTAGTTGATACAGAGAAGAAGACCAGTGCTGACAAATTGCGTTGAGAGAATACCTTCCTAGTTAAGAGGGAGTTTAGATGTATTTGTAACTTTGGAATGTATTCACTGGTATATCTTAGGTATTGTACCCCAATGTTTATTCCGGGAAGTGTCTGTAATGTGCTTGAATCGTGTCATGCCTCAAATTTCCCATCGAGAGATTCAATAATGCAAACAAGTCATGTAAAGTCATTGTGGGTAACCCTCCTATTGATCAAGGGTTAAAGTCCCCGCAGTTGTGGGGCCCTAGGGTTATTAGACTTTCTTAGAGAAGTCATCCCTATTGAGTTATTGTCAAGTCGAGAATTAGTATAAATAGAGAGTGAGCCTATCTATTTATCATACACTCACTCACACTCAGTTGTAGTGCATAACTGAGAGAGAATAAGTTGCTGGGACAAGAGAGAGAGATACTACTGCTGTAGGGATATCATCTTACTGTTTTTTGGGTTTTACTTTTGGTGCTGATTCTATCTTTGAGGAAGTTGTGGGGTTTTCTCCTTTATGATTTCCCCGAGGAAAAACATTGTGTTCATTGTCTCTTGTGTTTGATTGTTGTGCTTGTTATTCTCTCAGTTAAAGATCCCAATATAATGCTAGCTTGAATGATAAAAATATAATATAATTGCAGGTATGGAAGGACTTGAGGAATATGCAGAAGAAGGGTCCCCAATAAATGAACAAATTAATTCTAGAAAAGAACCTATTAAGGAAGAAATAACTAATAATTCATCGAAACTGCTACAAACCGTTAAGGAATTAAAAACTGAAATGGAAACGGTTAAAAAAAAGAATGAAAGAATTCTAAGAGCTCAAGAGGAGCTGAACCAAATACTATTGGAAAAATTCCAGAACAAAGGGATGGATAAACAGATAGAATCTGATAACACGTCCTACTAACATAAAAGTAAGAAGTCCAAACACTCTAAAATTGAGACCAATTCTTCCTCTGAAATTTATGGTGACTCACACAAGAAGAATCGTCAGTATTGTAGTGACACGAGTGAGGATAATTATCATTCTAGAAAAAGGAAATATAAGCCCTATGAGGAGATATTCGGAGAATTTAAAAAGATTAAGCCCCCAACTTTTAATGGAGAAACAGAGAAATGAGAGGAAGCCGAAGCGTGGCCGTCTAGAATGAAAAAGTATTTTCAAATTTATAATTACTCCAATCAGTTAAAATCTAGAATGGAAATATATAACTTAATTGGAAAAGCAGGCATCTAGTGGAAGGACATAAAACGAGTAAAAGACATAAAGGAAAAGAATATCCTCACTCGTGTCACTATAGAAGGCAAAGTATTACTGTTGAATACTTATGTGGAGTTGCAGGGGTTTTATATCCCATATTCTCACCCAGTGCTTTCAACCAGGTGGACAAGTGGATAGGCTCAAGGGTCCTAAGACAAGCAGCTAAGCTATCTTCAGGAATTGGTTGGGTGGAACGAGCTCCTTAGGCTGTTGTCTCCTCTACAAGTTCTCAGGTTCCAAATGTTAATTTATTTACCTTATGCAAGTAAAAGTACTTGAATGAATGAAATTATGATTTAATTTACCGATATAACTAGATAATTTGTTTCTAAAATCAGACTGTGTAATATATTTTTATTTCAAAAACAAAATGTATGGTTAACGTATATTTGAATGAATGATCTAGGGTTAGAATATTTTGTTTTGAGGATGAAATCCCTGTATTTTTCCACTCATCCGAAGATGTAGTACTCTAGTACAATAGGTAATTTAAAAATAAATGAGAATGATTATACATGATTTAGATAATTTGAGTCTACTTTAATTAAATAGTTTTTTTACTATTAGTAAGTTTGGTTAGGATAATACTCATCCTGTTATTTTCTATAATTCTTTTATATATTAAAATATATAAGACTATTACATAAGTAATATTTTAGTAAGTCTAGGTTAAATAGACATTAATAGGTTATTGTATAAAGTACTTAAATAACCTTTATCCTACAAGCTATTTTATACTTCCAGTAAAGAAAAATCTGTCATTCTAAATACACAATCTATCAATATTTAATGGACTTTTATAGTATTTACTACTTATACTATTCTCCTACTATTACAGTGAATTGAGCTATCATCGTGATTTTAGAATTGAAGAGAATTTAGACTAGTTTTACAGTACTAATTGTAGTATTAGTGAAAACTAAACAGTAAACAATATTTTAAAAACTAGTATCACATTTGTAAAAACTGTATATTTAATTTACTATATCTATTAATATAATATAACCAACAGATTATGAAATATAAAGATTAGACTTTTTAGTTTCTTCCTTTTTCAAGGAAATGCTTATAATTAGTATTATTTTCATATTAATGAAACAAAAGTAAATACTTTACCTAATTACCGAAACTGTTAGTAAATATAAACCCTAAATCAAATTTTACAGAATATATGCACAAAAAAGAATAATAATAATTGATTAATTCTTTCCTTAACCTTGAAATATCAGCAAGTAATGTAAAACCTATGTAAACTTCAAGGATTGCAATGAACCAAGTATCATTTTACAGAGATAAATAAATATTAAACAGTAAGATCTTAAACAACCGTAACTCTGAGAGAAAATAGATTTCTAAAAACATTCTTAAAATCCAAGGTGCCTTATTTATGTTTACCATAGCCATGAATAAAAACTGGAGAAGAGAGTTTTTAGCAAACGAGTCTCCTTTAAATGCCTTTGAACTAAACACTGAAAACTTATTTTCAAACCCTAGAATAGTTTACGGTTTCATTTTATAATTTCCAAAAAAAAAAATGTTTAAGAGCCGTAAGCTCTGCACAGGTTTTAGTATTAATTATAAATAGTTTGTTTTCTAAAAAAAACAAACAGTTGTAAAAAACAGAGAACAACCTTTCTTTTTTTTTCCTTAAACTTGTATGTCGTAATCTGGTTACATAAACCCAAGGGTTTTTACTCAAACTATCCTTAAGGCCCTTTTTAAAAAAAAAATAGCATCTATTTTTTTACAGTAAAACAAAAATCTTCACAAGATAGAACACGGCCGTCGGCACCATTTTTATTCTCCACTGCAAAATAACGATGAAGGGCACCCCTTGGAAAGAGACCGAGGCTTACCAAGCCGGTCGTGTTAATGCCTTCAACTACAAATCCAACATTTTATTTTTTGCACCAGAGCTTCATCAAATGTTTACACCTGCCACAACGCAAACTCAAGCTTGTCAGTAAACTGCGTGTTATAATTCCAAACTAAGTTTATTAAATGGATTTTATTTAAAAGGGTTCAATAAAACCACTTACCAATTGACCCAAATCTTTAAAACACGAAGTTGAACACCCTTGTAGCGACCTACGAAACCACCACTGATAGGAAGAAAACGACTTGGTAAGAAAACCAGAGAGTTCTGACTCTACTTTCACCATCGTAAACCTCGAATGACCACTCCTTAACGCTAAGTTCAAGAAGTTATTTACGGTGTTGAACCAACCACCCAATGCTAAAACTCGTCATGGTTTTACAAGGCGACTAGCGCAAATGAAGAACAGTTGAGGTAAGTTTTAGAATCACCAAGTGTATCCAAGCCTCGAGCTTTTACAAACAGTAGTAGGTGTTGCAGAAGGTGAGAAGGATGAATCCTATTGGTTTCTACCTCCTCCGAAACAGTCCATATGTTAACAATGAACGATTGTTTTATGACAAAATGAGTATTTATGAGCCTAGGGTTTTTCCAAAACCTTCGGCCAACTCTTGTCCTCCATGTGGGATCCACTATGGGGAAAATCCTTTCTCTACATCATTATAGTTTCACAATGTTAGTCTCTACTACAAAAACATTATCGAATAATTAACTAAATTATGTTAAACAACTAAGTCATACTTTAAAAGGGCTTTAGACTAGTATACTTTTCTATTTCAACGAATTATGAATTCGATATACAACGTTCATCGAAGTTTTTCCTATGGTAAGTTATAAAGCTAAGGTTATAGTAGTTTTACATAGTTCTTGTAGTTTATCAACTCTAACTATATGCCAAGTGATAATATTACCTTGGGTTAAGATTTGGAGCTAGTTTTAGAGCATATAAATTATACCTTAATAATAATCTAGTTAGTGTTAAAATCACTATGGCATGCATAAGAATTTATGTTCTGTAATAAAAGGCATTTTACACATTTGAACCTTCTAGTAAAGAACAATTTTTTTTCATTAAGGTTTAGTATCTACTATAAATAAAAGAGTCTAAGATTTACTTTCTTAACTTACTCTTTGGTCTTCAAAACCTTAATTATCCTATACCTTAACCTGGAAGTATTTTATTACCCGTAGGAGACTTGTACAAACATTTGATTCTGTATTAGCTTGAGAAAGCTAAGTAAGCTTCAGGAAAAAACAAAAGGCCCCTTCAACAAACAAGAAAACAACTTTTAGAATCTTACATTTGCTAGAAAATTAAACAGTTGTTTTCAATACATTCCACCTCTGACTCATTAACTTTATAGAACGACTTTTTGGATGTTGTTAGTAATAAATGTGTTATATATCATTATATGAATTATGTATATTCTAGTTTCAGATATCCTAGAAAGTTAAGCTGTTAGTGGTTAAACTAACATCTTTAGGCAATGACTTAACATTAATTGTCGCATGGAATTTTTTTTAATTTTTATGAATTTTTGGAGTGTTACATATGGTATCAGATCCCACGTTCAGACACTAGGACTGAAGTGGCTCAACTCACGTAAACAAACAGTAAATATAATTCATGCGTACTGATTTATTTTTTATTTTTTAAAATGTGGTTGTGCAGAAATTTTTTTCTGAACTAGAATTTGTCGATGTATTTGTAACTTCGGAATGTATTCACTTGTATATCTTATGTATTGTACCTCGATGTTTATTCCAGGAAGTGTCTGAAATGTAATTGAGTCATGTCATGCCCCGATGTTCCCATCGAGAGATTCAATAATGTAAACAAGTCATGTAAATTCATTGTGGGTAACCCTCCTATTGATCAAGGGTTAAAGTCCCCGCAGTTGTGGGGCCCTAGGGTTATTAGACTCTCTTAGAGAAGTTGGACCTATTGAGTTATTGTCAAGTCAGGAATTAGTATAAATAGAGAATGAGCCTCTCTATTTATCACACACTCACTCACACTTAGTTGTAGTGCATAACTGAGAGAGAAGAAGTTGTTGGGACAAGAGAGAGAGAGACTACTGCTGTTGGGAGATCATCTTACTGTTTTTGGGGTTTTTCTTTTGGTGTTGATTTTGTCTCTAAGGAATTTGCAGAGTTTTCTCCTTTATGGTTTCCCCAAGGAAAAACATTGTGTTCATTGTCTCTTGTGTTTGATTGCTACGCTTGTTATTCTCTCAGTTAAAGATCCTAAAATAATGCAAGCTTGAATGATAAAAATCTAACATGGTATCAGATCTAACCTGAGAAGAATACACTATGCTGCTGCGGAAACTAGGGCTTCCTAATTTTTGGATCTCTCTCCACAAATTTTCAGCAAAATAAGTTTGGGCTCACTCTCCTCTCTAGGGCACATCTTTTCGTCGAAGCAGAATCTAATTCTGAGCATTTTCAGTTTTTGATTCGACACTACTGCAGGAAATTAGGGCTTTCCACAGAAGTGGAATTTTTGAGTGATCCCAGGCTTGGATTGATCTCCTTCTCAAAATCGAATTTTAGAGATCAAGATCAAATTTTTTGGTTAGGCAGAACTCTGGGAAAGTCAAACCCTAATCTACTCTTGAACCAGCTCTACAGAAATCCAGCTCCAGATCCAGATCCGACATCTTAACCTGGTAAGATCTAAATCTTTTGTATTTCCATTTGATGTTCTCAGTTAAGATGTCTCATCATACCAAGCTTGATGAAAATCTTAAGGGATCTGATAACTTTCGAGCCTAGAAGTATAGGATCTCCCTGGTACTGGAAGAAAATGAGTTGGACTCCAAACATCAATGAAGAGGTTCTAGTTCCAAAGGGAGATGAGGCTAAGGCCTTACACAAAAAGAAATTGGCCATGGCTAAGAGGATTATTACTGATTCAATCAAGGATCACCTCATACCACATGTGTCCTCCCTAAAGACACCTAAACCTATGTTTGATGCCCTAACCAAACTGTTTGAAGGAAAGAACATAAATCGGAAGATGACTCTGAGAAACCAATTGAAGAATGTAAAGATCCAAAATGTGGAAACCATCCAGTCTTATTTTTCAAGAGTCTCTTAGATCAAGCAATAGCTAGAAGCAGTAGATGAAGAAGTGGAGAATGCAGAAATTGTGATGACCACCTTGAATGGTCTCCCTAGATCATGGGACTCTTTTATTCAAGGGATCTATGCCAGAAAGAAGTTAGTCAATTTCAGTAGACTGTGGGAGGAATTCTCACAAGAAGAAGCTTGGATAGCAGCTCGAGAAGAAAATATGGGAAGTGAAGATAAAGCTCTCACAGTACACTCCAAGAAAAGCAGAAGAAGCTCTCATCATTCCAGAGGTAAGCACTTCCACTAGAAAGATAACACTAGAAGAGATTTATCTAAACTTAGATGTTATACATGTGATGAAAAAGGACACTTTGCAAGAGACTGTCCTAAAAGAAAAAATAGCTCTCAAAAGAAGAAGGGAAACAAGAACAGACATCATACTCATGCTGCATAGGATGATGAACCTTCCACAAAGAGAATCAAAAAAGAAGGTGATGACTCTTCAAGTGATGAAGAATATGTTTTGATTTTTGCTCTCACAGGAACTATCACACATGGAAGCAATGATTGGGTTATAGATAGTGGTGCTTCCAAACATATGATGGGATTCAAAGAATCCTTTGTGAAACTATCTGAACATGAGTCACCTCACAAGGTGAAACTTGGGGATGACTACCAGTATCCAATAAAAGGTAGTGGTGAATCCTCATATAAGCTAGACTCTGGAAAGTCTATGAAGATGAAAGATGTATTGTTTGTACCTGGACTAAATAAGAACCTCCTCTCCATATCTGCATTGGATGCAAAAGGAATGAGGGTTGCATTCGTAGATGGCCAAGTTCTTATGTGGCCAAAGGGAAAGACTATTGATGATGCAGTAGAGATTGGGGAACAAGAAGGAGGTCTATACAAATTGAAGGGCCAACCAGAACAAGCTTTGATTCATGACTCAGTAGAACCAAATGAACTTTGGCATAGAAGGCTTGCACATGTGCATTATAAAGCACTACCACTTGCAAGCAAAGCTGTTGAAGGTCTTCCAAAAATACAGACAAAACATG
Organism: Pseudotsuga menziesii; assembly: GCA_001517045.1. Classification (NCBI taxonomy): domain Eukaryota; kingdom Viridiplantae; phylum Streptophyta; class Pinopsida; order Pinales; family Pinaceae; genus Pseudotsuga; species Pseudotsuga menziesii. The sequence continues at coordinate 529,299 of LPNX010141776.1, forward strand.
ACGGTGTCTGTAAAGGATGTGCAAAAGGGAAGAACACAAAGAAGACATTTCCAAGTAGTGAGAGCAAGCCAAAAGGAATATTGGAAATCATTCACTTTGATGTATGCGGTCCAATGTCATCCATTTCTTTAAGTAGGTATGTATAGCATGTTTCTTTTATTGATGATTTTTCTAGGAAGACATGGATATACTTTATGAAGAACAAAGATGAAGCATTCAGCAAGTTCAAGGAATTCAAAGACTTGATCAAGAACCACACAGGAAGGAGGATCAAGACCTTTCGATCAGATAATGGTGAAGAATTCACATCAAATGAAATCAAAGAGTTATGCAAAGATTCAGGGATTAAGAGGGAGTTATCCACTCCATACAATCCACAACAGAATGGGGTTGCAGAAAGGAAGAATAGAACAATCATGGAAGCTGTAAGGGCCATGATTCATCATCAAGATCTTCCCATGCATCTATGGGCAGAAGCTGCGAGAAAAATGGTGTATGTATAGAACCATACTCTACACAGAGTACTTGAGAACAAGACACCTGATGCAGTCTTTTCCAGCAAGAAACCAGAAGTTAGCCATCTCAGAATATTCGGCTGTCCTGTATACATACACATTCCTAAAGAAAAGAGGACAAAGTTAGATCCTTCAGGAAAGAAGGGTATATTTGTGGGATAATTTGAAAGCTTGAAGGCTTATAGAATATACTTCCTAGGATTCAAGAAGATTGACATCAGCAAAGATGTAACATTTGAAAAAGATTCAGCTTACATCAAATCCAGAAAGAGACATGCTAAAGAACTTGAAGAAACAAAAGTACCCAGAATTCATGACACAACCATTAACGAAGAAATTCAAGAAAAAGATCGAGAATTAAAAGAACCTCAAGAACCTGTAGATCCACCTCAGGAGAAGAATCCTCACAAGAAGAAACCTGCTTGGGTATGAGAAGTTATCCAAGGTGCAAAAGATATGGGGATCCAGAAGAAACACACAAAGAAAGAAAGAGAACTAGGTCCTGCACCAGTTATGTAGCCCTGCTATGTGACATTATTGATAAAGAACCTTCCAACTATGAAGAAGCGTCAGAAAGGAAAAAATGGAAGGATGCTATGTCAAATAGTATCAATCGATCATGAAGAACGATATTGGGATATTGTCCCAAGACTCGAAGGGAATTCTATTGTAACTTCCAAATCATGATCTACAAGATCAAGCATGCTGCAGACGATAGCATAGAAAAATATAAAGAAATATTTGTGGCTCATGGATTCTCCTAGAAAGAAGGAATAGATTATGAAGAAACTTTTGCACCTATAGCCAGATACACTTTCATCAGATCAGTACTTGCTCTGGCTGCAGTATTGAAGTGGAAGATACACTAGATGGATGTCAAGACTGCTTTCTTGAATGGTGTAGTGGAAGAGGAAGTGTATGTGGAGCAGTCACTCGATTTTGAGACACATGACAGGGAGTCTCATGTGTGTAAATTGAAGAAATCCCTATACGATTTGAAACAGGAACCCAGGACATGGTAAGGTAGAATTGATGGATTTCTATCCATTTTAGGCTTTACCAAAAGTAAAGCAGATTCCAACCTTTACTACAAGGTTGAAGAAGGTAACCCAGTGATACTCCTACTGTATGTGGATGATCTATTTCTAACATGTATGGATGGGCTAATTACTGATACAAAGAGGAAGCTTGCTGCCGAGTTTGAAATGAAATACTTGGGTATGATGCACTATTTTCTAAGCATGGAGGTATGGCCGAATGCGGATGGAATATTCCTTGGACAAGGAAAGTATGCAGTAGAGATCATGAAGAGGTTTGGGATGATGGACTACAAGGCCATATCCACACCTATGGCATCAAACCTGAAGCTATTGAGTGATGCTTCATCAGAATTAGTTGATGCTACGATGTATCGTCAGAGGATTGGGTCCTTGATGTACTTGACGAATACGAGACTAGATATTTGCTTTGTTGTGAACACCTTGAGCCAGTTCCTGACAGATCCAAGACATGTTCACCTGATTGCTGCAAAGCATATTCTGAGGTACCTAAAGGGTACAGTTGATTATGGGCTCAAGTATGAGGCAAATCAGAAGATTAAGCTGGAGGGTTATGTTGATTCATATTGGGCAGGTAGTGCCATCAATAGGAAGAGCACTTCAGGTTGCTGCTTCAGTATGGGATCACATGTGATCTCTTGGTTTAGCAGGAAGCAGTACTGTGTGCCACTGAGTACAGCTGAAGCAGAGTATGTCGCAGCTTGTTCAGTTAGTTATGAGGCAGTATGGCTGAGGAAGCTACTATTTGATTTATTTGATCTACAGTTGGATGCTACTTGTATATATTGCGACAACTAGAGTTGTGTGAAGTTGTCTGAGAACCCGGTGTTCCATGACAAGTTGAAGCATATCGAGATCAAATATCACTATATCAGGGATATGGTGCAGAGAGGAGTAGTGAAGCTCTAGTATGTTGCGACAGACGAACAGATAGCTGATGTGTTGATGAAGCCATTGGCCAGAGTGAACTTTGAGTACTTCAGGGAGAAGTTTGGTGTTCTCCAGATCAAGGTTCCTTCCAAGGGGAAGTGATGAGTCCGTGAGCCTTTCTGACATGGTGAGAGGATTGGTTCCTTCCATGGTCAGATGTAAGGGTTGAGCCATTTTGTCATGATGAGAGGATTGGTTCCTCGCATTTCAGATATAAGTGCTGAGCCATTCTAATGTGACTGTAGGATTGGTTACTACATGATCGGATATAAGTGTTGAATGACATTCTCTGAATGGAGGCACCTGGTCAGTTACCAGGAATACTCATCCTAGAGTTGAGGGCCATTCTCATATGACCATGGGATGTGTTCTCACGTGATCAGATATAAGTGTAGGGCCATTCTGATGTGATTGAGGTATGTGTTCCCACATGATCAAATATAAGTGCTAAAGGCCATTCTCTGGGAGAATGGAGGCACCTGGTCAGTTACCAGGAATCCTCAGCCTGGGACTGAGAGCCATTCTGATGTGAGTGTGGGATTGGTTCCCACATGATCAGATGTAAATGCAGAGCATTTCTTTGGATGGTAGATGGTGTGTCCTGCCATGCCAGTAGATATAAGTGTTGAGCCCTTCCTTTGATAGTATATGGTGTGTCCAGCTATGCCAGAGGATGTAAGTGTTGTGCCTTTCTATGGACAGTAGATGGTGTGTCCTGCTATGCCAGTAGATGTAAGTGCCAAGCCTTTCCATGGATGATAGATGTTGTGACCTATCATGCCAGTGGATGTGAGTGTTGGGCTGTTCTGACATATATGACTGGATTGGTTCCTCTCATAGTTAGATGTGAGTGCTGGGAATGCCTTTCTGACATGGTGTTGGATTTGTTCCTCTCATGGTCAAATGTAAGTACTGGGTGAACCATTCTGACTTGGGTCAGATATAAGTGCTGAAGAAGACCTACATGGAGGCTAGGCCTACAACTAGCATGAAAAAGGGTTGTCTTTGTAGAACTTCGTGTGATGAGAAGAATTATGAGATAGCACCCATGATGATGATCCAACAGTGATGATCCAGATCCAGTGATGATGATCCATTGATGGTTCATATCAAGTGATGATGATTTAGATTGATTGATGATCTAGATCCAGTGATGATGATCTAGATCCAGTGATGAAGATGACTTGAAGATGAAGATTACTTGAAGATGAATATGACGAGAATTCAGTAATGATATAGTTGACACAGAGAAGAAGACCAGTGCTAACAAATTGTGTCGAGAGAATACCTTCCTAGTTAAGAGGGAGTTTTGATGTATTTGTAACTTTGGAATGTATTCACTGGTATATCTTATGTATTGTACCCTGATGTTTATTCCGGGAAGTGTCTGTAATGTACTTGAGTGGTGTCATGCCCTGATGTTCCCATCGGGAGATTCAATAATGCAAACAAGTCATGTAAAGTCATTGTGGGTAACCCTCCTATTGATCAAGGGTTAAAGTCCCCACAGTTGTGGGGCCCTAGGGTTATTAGACTCTCTTAGAGAAGTTATCCCTAGTGAGTTATTATCAAATAAGGAATTAGTATAAATAGAGAGTGAGCCTCTCTATTTATCACACACCCACTCACACTCAGTTGTAGCGCATAAATGAGAGAGAAGAAGTTGTTGGGATAAGAGAGAGAGAGAGACTACTGTTGTAGGGAGATCATCTTACTGTTTTTGGGGTTTTACTTTTGGTGTTGATTCTATCTATGAGGAAGTTGCGGGGTTTTCTCCTTTATGGTTTCCCCGAGGAAAAACATTGTGTTCATTATCTCTTGTGTTTGATTGTTGTGCTTGTTATTCTCTCAGTTAAAGATCCCAATATAATGCTAATTTGAATGATAAAAATCTAACAAAATTGTAGGTATGGAAGGACTTGAGGAATATGCAAAAGAAGGGTCCCCATTAAACGAACAAAGTAATTCTAGAAAAGAACTTGTTAAGGAAGAAATAACTAATAATTCATCAGAACTGCTACAAACCATTAAGGAATTAAAAACTGAAATGGAAACGATTAAAAAAAAGAATGAAAAAATTCTAAGAGCTCAAGAGGAGCTGAACCAAATACTATTGGAAAAATTTCAGAATGAAGGGAAGGATAAACAGATAGAATTTGATAACACGTCCTACCAACATAAAAGTAAGAAGTCCAAACACTCTAAAATTGAAACCAGTTCTTCCTCTGAAATTTATGGTGACTCACACAGGAAGAATCGCCAGTATTCTAGTGACAACAGTGAGGATAATTATCATTCTAGAAAAAATAAATATAAGCCCTATGAGGAGATTTCTGGAGAATTTAAAAATATTAAGCCCCCAACTTTCAATGGAGAAACAGAGAAAGGAGAGGAAGCCGAAGTGTGGCTGTCTAGAATGAAAAAGTATTTTCAAATTTATAATTACTCCAATGAGTTAAAATCTAGAATGAAAATATATAACTTAATTGGAAAAGCAGACATCTGGTGGAAGGACATAAAATGAGTAAAAGACATAAAGGAAAAGAATATAAACTGGAGCACATTTTAAAAAAATACTTTAAAAAGAAGTTTCTGTCGGAACAATATTATGAAGAGAAAGCTAAATAATTCTATGATATGAAGTTGGGAACTATGAATATGAAGGAGTTAAATAGTAAATGTTTAAGTTTACTACGTTATGTGCCTTATATTATTGATCAGAAACCCAAGGTGCAGCAGTTTCTGAGTTGTTTACCTTTTCACATTAAAGACATAATTGAATACAATAACCCTAAAGCCCTTGAAGAGGCTATGAGAAAAGCGAATTTATATTATGAGCAGAACCGAAAAACGGAAAACATGCCAAACTAGAAAGCCAAGAGGTATAATAATTTTGAACATAAAAAGAAGTGTTTCACACCTAATCAAAATTTTGGGAATAATAATGCAGGTAATATTCCTAATAAAATTTTTCAAGGGAATAAAAGTAACTTCCAGCAAAACCCTACTGGCCCTAGAAATAAAGAATTTTTCAATAATCACGGTAATTACGTTAAGAGTAACGAACGTAAAGAACCAATAAAATGTTGGGATTTCCAGGGACCTCACTATGCATCGGTATGTCCTAACAGAAAGAAGACCATTAGCAACATCTATACTATGCAGGAAGAAATGACGGTTGGTGATTTAGCAAGAGGGATGCCCAGGATCAATGCGGCGCTAGAAAACAGATAAGTTGAATATCAGAGTTCCATGGTGGAAATAGAAAGTATGCTGAACCAAAAATTCATTTCTATTTTAATTGACCCAGGGGATAGCTTGAGTTATGTTTCTCCCAGTTTATTAGAGAAATGTTAATTACCAGTAGAGAAATTTACAAAGTCATGGCTGGTTCAATTAGCTACAGGAGCAAAAAGGAAAGTAATTAATTTTGTGAATGATTGTACTTTACTTATGAATCAGTTTGAAACTTCTGTAAAGCTAAATGTAAATCAAAGGCCCAAGATCAGATAAGGTAAGAAGAGCAACATGATGATAATTGAAATACTTTTGCATGAACATTAATGGGAGGAGTGTCAATCATGGAATAGTGACTATTTGAGAGAATTCACACTCCCAAGTTTGATGGTATCAATGAGATTATATGTGTTGTCACATACCCCAAATTGCAAAAACATTTTATGTTTAAGAAGACATTATATTTTATTTTTATTGTAAAGTTTGTGATTATTGACCAAGTGGGGTCAAAGATGATTGTAATTAATTATGCTAAATATTTTATTAATTAATAAATAAAAGATGAGACAAACAGCTTAAGGAGGCTGTTAAATGAGCATCTACTGGTCACTAGGTGGAATAGACTGGGGTGAGAGAAAACTGACACATGGAAGCATCCTCAACCACTTCCATCTGTTGTAGGGGGCAACTTCTTTAAATTTTTGGTCATGTTCCCCAAGAAAGTGGAACAAGAGCAGGTGGCTCATTAAGTGAAAAACTGACCAAAAGACTTAGGCATGCTTATAATTACCCATCGAATTCAGCAGAGGGTTGTTCAATCTTTACTTGCGAAATTTCTAAAGTGAAAAGTGTGCACAAGAGATTCGATGGAGGGGAAAGGAAGAAGTGGTTTGAGTGTGATAGTTGTTTTCAGAACTAGTGCAGCTGATTAGCTGAGTTGTTTACTACATAAGGCAAAGTATTACTGTTGAATACTTATGTGGAGTTGTAGGGGTTTTATATCCCATATTCTCACCCAGTGCTTTCAACTAGGTGGACAAGTGGACATGCTCAGGGGTCCTAAGACAAGCAACTAAGCTATCTTCAGGAATTGGTTGGTGGAACGGGCTCCTTAGGTTGTTGTCTCCTCTACAAGTTCTCAAGTTCCAAGTGTTAATTTATTTACCTTATGCAAGTGAAAATTCCTGGAATGAATGAAATTATGATTTAATTTACTGATATAACTAGATAATTTGTTTCTAAAATTAGACTGTGTAATATCTTTTTATTTCAAAAGCAAAATTTATGGTTAACGTATATTTGAATGAATGATCTAGGGTTAGAATATTTTGTTTTGAGGATGAAATCCCTTGCTGTATTTTTCCACTCATCCGAAGATGCAGTACTCTAGTACAATAGGTAATTTAAAAATAAATGAGAATGATTATACATGATTTAGATAATTTGAGTCTACTTTAATTAAATAGTTTTTTTTACTGTTAGTATAGTTTGGTTAAGATAATACTCATCATGTTATCTTCTATAATTCTTTTATATATTAAAATATATAGAAATATTACAGAAGTAATATTTTAGTAAGTCTAGGTTAAATAGACATTAATAGATTGTTGTATAAAGTACTTAAATAACCTTTATCCTACAAGCTATTTTGTACTTCCAGTAAAGAAAAATCTGTCATTCTAAATACACAATCTATCAATATTTAACTAACTTTTATAGTATTTACTACTTAGACTATTCTCTTATGATTACAGTGAATTGAGCTATCACCGTGATAAAGAGAATTTAGACTGGTTTTACAGTACTAATTGTAGTATTAGTGAAAACTAAATAGTAAACATTATTTTAAAAACTATTATCATATTTGTAAAAACTGTATATTTAATTTACTATATCTATTAATATAATATAACCAACAGATTATGAAATATAAAGATTAGACTTTTTAGTTTCTTCTTTTTTCAAGGAAATGCTACTTAGTATTATTTTCATATTAATGAAACAGAAGTAAATACTTTACTTAATTACTTAGTAAATATAAACCCTAAATCAAATTTTATAGAATATATGCAAAAAAAGAATCATAATAATTGGTTAATTCTTTCCTTAACCTTAAAATATCAGCAAGTAATGTAAAACCTATGTAAACTTCAAGGATTGCAACGAACCAAGTATCCTTTTACAGAGGTAAATAAATATTAAACATTTTGATCTTAAACAACCGTAACTCTAAGAGAAAATAGATTTCTAAAAACATTTTTAAAATCCAAGGTGCCTTATTTATATTTACCATAGCCACGAATAAAAACTGGAGAAGAGAGTTTATAGCAAACAAGTCTTCTTTAAATGCCTTTGAACTAAACACTGAAAACTTATTTTCAAACCCTAGAATAGTTTACGGTTTCATTTTATAATTTCCAAAAAAAAAATGTTTAAGAGTCGTAAGCTCTGCACAAGGTTTAGTATTAATTATAAATAGTTTGTTTTCTAAAAAAACAAACAATTGTAAAAACCAGAGAACAACCTTTCTTTTTTTTTCCTTAAACTTGTAAGCCGTAATTTGGTTACATAAACCCAAGGGGTTTTACTCAAACTAGCCTTACAGCCCTTTTAAAAAAAATAGCATCTATCTTTTTACAGTAAAACAAAAATCTTCACAAGCTAGAACACGGCAGTGGGCACCATTTTTGTTCTCCACTGCAAAATAACGATGAAAGGCACCCCTTGGAAAGAGACCGAGGCTTACCAAGCCGGTCATGTTAATGCCTTCAACTACAAATCCAAAATTTTATTTTTCGCACCAGAGCTTCATCAAATGTTTACACCTGCCACAAAGCAAACTCAAGCCTGTCAGTAAACTGCATGTTATAATTCCAAACTAAGTTTATTAAATGGATTTTATTTAAAAGGGTTCAATAAAACCACTTACCAATTGACCCAAATCTTTAAAACACGAAGTTGAACACCCTTGTAGCGACCTACGAAACCACGACTGATAGGAAGAAAACGACTTGGTAAGAAAACCAGAGAGTTCTGACTCTACTTTCACCATCGTAAACCTCGAATGACCACTCCTTAACACTAAGTTCAAGAAGTTATTTACGGTGTTGAACCAACCGCCCAATGCTAAAATTCATCATGGTTTACAAGGCGACCAACGCAAATGAAGAACAGTTAAGGTAAGTTTTAGAATCACCAAGTGTATCCAAGCCTCGAGCTTTTACAAACGGTAGTAGGTGTTGCAGAAGGTGACAAGGATGAATCCTGTCGGTTTCTACCACCTCCCAAACAGTCCATATGTTAACAATGAGCTGTTGTTTTATGACAAAATGAGTATTTATGAGCCTAGGGTTTTTCCAAAACCTTCGGCCAACTCTTGTCCTCCACGTGGGATCCACTATGGGGAAAATCCTTTCACTGCATCATTATAGTTTCACAATGTTAGTCTTTACTACAAAAATATTATCGAATAATTAACTAAAGTATGTCAAACAACTAAGTCATACTTTAAAAGGGCTTTAGACTAGTATACTTTTCTATTTCAACGAATTATGAATTCGATATACAATGTTCATCGAAGTTTTTTCTATGGTAAGTTATAAAGCTAAGGTTATAGTAGTTTTACATACTTCTTGTAGTTTATCAACTCTAATTATATGTCAAGTGATAATATTACCTTGGGTTAAAATTTGGAGCTAGTTTTAGAGCATATAAATTATACCTTGTTAATAATCTAGTTAGTGTTAAAATCACTATGGCATGCATAAGAATTTATGTTCAGTAATAAAATGCATTTTACACATTTGAACCTTCTTGTAAAGAACAAATTGTTTTTCATTAAGGTTTAGTATCTATTATAAATAAAAGAGTCTAAGATTTACCTTCTTAACTTACCTTTTGGACTTCAAATCCTTAATTATCCTATACCTTAACCTAGAAGTATTTTATTACCTGTAAGAGACTTGTACAAGCATTTGATTATGCATTAGCTTGAGAAAGCTAAGTAAGCCTTGGGCAAAACCAAAAATCCCGTTCAGCAAACAAGAAAACAACTTTTAGAATCTTACACTTGCTAGAAAATTAAACAATTGTTTTCAATACATTCCATCTTTGACTCATTAACTTTATAGACCGACTTTTTGGATGTTGTTAGTAATAAATGTGTTATATATCATTATATGAATTTTGTATATTCTAGTTTTAGATATCCTAGAGTGTTAAACTATTAGTGGTTAAACTAACATCTTTAGGCGATGACTTAACATAAATTGTCGCACGGAAAAATTTTAAATTTTTATGAATTTTTGGAGTGTTACATGTGTGCTTGCCCATTTTTTAATTCATCAATGCATTAGTCCTCTTTTAGCAGTGTATATATTTGTTTCTTGCTAGAGTCCATCATAAGTTGTGTAATTGTGATTAAAGTTTGTATGTTGGACTCTTGTTGGCATAGGATGCTTGAGATATTTTTCCTTGATTAGGTAGCTATACTATCTAGCAACTTTATTGGAGCTTTTAGGTGCTTCAACTCTCAATTATCTTGACACTTAGAAATTGCCAAATGTGATGGACTTTTAATAAAAATTATCATATCATCAAGGTAGTTGTTAGGGATGACATGATTGTTAGGCGATGGCCTTGCTTGTGATTCAAGGGTTTGGATAGCAAAGTTGTCACATTTCTTTTGAATAATCCTATGGTGGATTATTGGAAAATCCCATATACAACCCTACAGTACCAATAAGGATCTACATTTGATTGGGGAAAACTAAAGGAAAATGAATGGGATAAAGTTGTTCAGTTGAAAATAACTATTTGGGTGAATTTTGAGTTTACTTTTTATAACTACTTAGAGGCTTATATCCAAGAATATTATTTCTTAGCCCTAAACAATATAAAGCAATAAGACATGGCGGTCCACTGCGTGAAAGAGTCCCTCCAAGCTAGCATGCTTGTAGTAAAAAAATTTCCTTCGTATGTAGTTGTCATGCATATTGATGTGTTGAAAGAGCCCGTCCATATAAGTTGTGCCCTCTTAAACAACAAAGAGTGGTCCTAAGGAAACTTAAAAATGTAACACCCTTGTTATTGCTGCTTTTGGATAATCCAAGAGTAGAATGAAATACCTTGTAGTGATTGTTTTCTCTACACAAAGGGGTATGTTTAAACTGCAAAGAGAAATGTCCAAGGGACATAAGGGTAAGACTCGTGGAATATCCACATGATTGAAAATTTGGAAGAGGAACAATTGGAGGTGGATTAAAATGAGGTAGAGCATATATTAGAGTAAGAAATTACTAACATGGATTCCAAAGTGCTATAAGAGATCATCTCTCTTAATGAGGTCACTACCCCCCTTCAAACAACAAAGAGTGATCCTAAGGCACCCCTCCAAACTCTAGTACTCATGTTATCAACATTGTTGGACAACACAAGGGTAGAATGGAAAAATTTGCAACCATCGTAGATCTATGCAAAAAGGGGCTACATTCAAATTCAAAGAGAAACAGTCAAATCCATAGAGAGATTGTCTTTTTTTTTTAAATTGGATAACTGTCGCTATAGCAACGAAGTTTTTTTTTAAATACCATGAACCGTCGCTATAGAGACGAACCACCCTTTACACAATTTTCATAGCGTCGCTATAGTGACGCGGTTCCATCGGTATTGCGATGAACCTTCTGTTCATGTTTTGACGAAGCACCATCACTAGTTTAGCAAATTCGTCAGCTCATTCATCGCAACTTTTGTATTGTCTTCGCTATAGTGACAAACTTTCGTCGCCACTTTTTGGTATTTTGGTCATCGCTTTTTTGGTATTATCGTCGCTATAGTGATGCAATGTGATGGTTCGTCTCTAAATATTTGTCACAACAGTAGAAACTAGCCATCTGTAGTAGAAACGAGCCATTCATCACAATAGCGACACCAGCCATGCATCGCAATAGCGACGAAGTATGGAAAGTGTTTCTATAGCGATGAAATGTTTTCTAGGAAAAGAAGGGGTCATGTTCGTGGCTATAACAATGCACAAGTGTTGCAATAGCAACGATTTTCCATGGGAAAAATGTCCACGTGTACAAGTGTTACATTTTGGGTAATTTTGATTTGTATGGTGGATTCATGTTGACATATAAACTTTGATTACTGTTGATCATTTTGACTTTTCTAGATATGGATATCAAAAACAATATTTCTTGTGATATTGGTATATGATGATATGTGTGATAGGTTATTGATCCGATGATGTTTTATAATTTCACTTCTTTTGATGAAATATAATGCTAATGTTATTGTTATTATATTTTAAATATATATATATATATTGGAAGTTGTTGGTGATATTTTCATGGAAAATTAATATATATGATGATATTACTAATTTGGATAAATGTTTTTTGTTTCTGTTAAATTTATTCATAAATGTTATGCAATTAATTTCAATAATGGTATCTACAATTAATTTGAATGTTTCATTATGTTATTTCAGAACTATGAAGTAAATGATAAATGAAAACTATTGAAAGTAATGAATAATTCTAAGAATTTGATATAATAAATATATTAGCACACAATTGGATATGGTTGTAGGTGTTAAATAACAATTCTAATGTGGTGATAATCAGGAAGTAAAACCAGGAGCTAAAACAGAATCCCACTATGTCCCAGATTTAGAAGCAGCATTGGATGCAAAACTTGGTGCTAAGTTGGATGTCAATTTTTATAGTAATTTGGATGCCAAAGTAGAAGCCAAACTATAAGCTAAACTAGTGGCCAACAAATGAGCAAAATTGGATGCTAAATGAGAAGCTAAATGAGGTGCTCATGAGGAAGCAAAATAAGAAGAAATCCAAGGAGCTAAATGAGAAGCAAAATGTAGCACTAGTGTGGGAGTAAAAATGGATGATAAATTGGGTGCTAAACTAGTATAAAAACATGGTGCTAATGTGAGTGTAAATATGGATGTGAAACTAGGAATTAAAAACGATGCAACACCTGGTGCTAATGATGAATCCAAACATGGCGTTGATATGGTAACAAAATAAGACATTACTTTGGATGAAAAAAATGGCGTTACATAAGAAGAAAAATATGGTGCAACAATAGAAGAAATATTTGGCGTCATTTTGGTAGAAAAACACGATGCAAAAAAGAAAGCAAAAATTGGTGCAAGTTTGGAAGCGAAAATTGGCGCATATTTGGAAGTAAAATGTGGTGCAAAATGGGATGCTAAAGTGGTAGAACAAATGGATGCTATTTTGGATGCAAATATGGCATGAACATAGATGCAAACTTCAATGCTAACATGGTGCTATTAAGGATACAACTATGGCGTTAATGGGGATGTCATTTAGGAAGCAAAAACGTACGATCTCTAGGAAGCAAAATAGGACGTTATTTAGGAAGCAAACCTCGACATTGTTTAGGAATCAAAGTTGGACATTATTTTGGAAGCAAAAAATAGATGTCATTTTGGATGTTATAAAGGGTGCTATTAAGGAAGCAAACAAAAACATTTTTTGAAACACTTTAAATTTTTTCCATGACACATCCCATTTAGCATTTCGTTTGACCACTAAATGTAAAACAACTTACACTAAAAAGGGATGCTAAATGGGATGATAATTCCAAGATTTGTTGTAGTGAATATTGGTAGAGGACTTGCATAAATTCCAAATTGAGGTGCACTTACTATTATTAAACTCATGGTTGAAAATTCTGCTATATTAAAAGACCATATAATTCCTAACTATAGCATTTTTCCACCATGCCTCTTCACCAGTGGAAACTTTCCAAAGGATTTTAGCTCTTAGAACTTTATTTAGGATCATGGAGTCCCTTAGATCCAAATCACCTTGATTCAAGGGAGCCATAACCTGGTTCTAGTTAACCAAATGAATTTTTTTATTATTCACTTTTCCCTGTGCCACAAGAACTTTTTGTGCAGCCTGTTAATCTAATTTGTTGCTCCAACAGGTGCTTGAAGAATATAGTTATAATAAATGGATAAGGAAGATAAAACAGATTTTGTCAAGACTACTTGGCCTTCCATATTTAACCAGTGAGTTCCCCATCGCTCCATTATCTTTTGTATCTTTTCAGCAACCACTTTCTAATCCAAATATTGAGATCTTTCCATAAAAATAGGAATTCTTAAGTATATGAATGAATTCCAATCCATTTTTGACAAAAATCCTAACTTACTATATATGTTATTTAAATTTGAGATTGGCACATTCCACCTATAAACACAACAGTTATGTTTATTAACTTCTCCACTTGCAACCATTAAGTAACTATCCATAATGAATCTAAAAATATCTACTATAACTATTGAAGCACCACCTAATAATAGAGTGATTGAGTTCCTTAACACCTCTAGCTATTTGAATTCCAGGAAGATTACCTTGGATTCTTTCTTGTTCAATTTTTCTACAAAATGTACCAACCATAATAATATATAGCAGTGGAAATAGTGGGCAGCTTTGTTGCAACCCTCTTTTTCACTTAAAAAATTCAGTGGGTCTTCCATTAACGAGAGGATATATCCAAGGATTTAAAACACAAGCTTGGATCCAGTTTATATATAAGTTTGAGAAGGAAAATTTATTGAGAACTAATAAGAGGAAGGGTTGTCTCACTCAATCAAAAGCATTGGCCATATCCATTTTTATCACCATACCCCGCTCTTTCTGGACCTTACTAGAATGAATCACTTCTTGGACAAGGATAATGTTATAATTAATTTTCCTTTTTGAGATAAATCCTCCTTGTTTATCTAAAACTAGACAGGACAAAAGAAGATTGACACAATTATATAGAATCTTTGCTAAAATTTTGTATGAAGAATTATATAGAGAAATTGTTCTAAACCTTGAGAAGGAAGATGTATTCTTTTATTTTGGGATTAAGGTCATAAATGAAGAATTTATATTACCTCCCAGCTTACCTTTATTTAAAGACCACTTTACCATTTTGTAGAGATCACATTTGGTTAGACCACAATATTTTATGTAGAAGGAAATATAAAATCCATTTGGCCATGGGGCTTTGTTTGTCTCAAGTCCCCAAATCATTGAGAGGACCTCTTTTCCCTCAATTCCTTTGCTTAACTCAAATTTATCTTTTAAGAGGGAATATTGGATAACATTTCAGTTGTGATATCCTCATTTATCCCTTCTTGGGATGATAAAATATTTTTAAAATTATGCTTAAAATATTCTACTTTGATGTCTTTATAATTCATAATTATAGAACCTTGCGAATTGGTAATTTCTTTAACATTATTCCTGCATTGTTTGGATATTGCCTACCTATGAAAAAATATTTATTCTTGTCCCCTAATTTCAACCACAAGCTTCTATATTTTAAGTGCCATTATTCTTCCTCTTTTCTATATATTTTTTGCAGCCTTATATTAGCTTCTTGTTCCTCTGTTCGTAGCTAAACAGTGAGATGTTCTTGTCCAATCTGATTTTGAATTGAGACTAGTTGATTGTATATCTTATTTTTATCCACAAAGGATCTATATAGCTCTTTTTTACCCTTCCTTTATAGCATACTTTATCACTTTAAGCTTTGATTCCCATATGAAGCTTGGGGATCCTTCCACTTTATTTTTCCAAGAATACTTTATAACTTTGTTAGCCTCTCGATGATTAATCCAAAGAGGATTGAATTTAAATGGAAGAGGGAAATAATTTTCTTTTGTAGATAATAAGAGACTTATTGGCTTATGATTTGAAATAGCGGAAGGAATTATAAAGGAGGAGAATTCAAGATATTCCACCTAGAAGCTACTATTGATTAAGAACCTATCTAATATGGAAACAATGTTCCCTCTCCCTAATATTCTAGTATTTCGGGTGTACTTCCCTCTTTTTGTATTTATATCAATTAAGCCTCAATCTAATATGACATGCTCTAGATTTTCCCTTGAAATATCTCAAACACTGGATCCTCCTCTCTTCTCTTCTGAGGATAAAACTGTGTTTAATTATCCAACAACTGTGAAGTGGCCTTCCCCAATGCATAATTTAATTCATTAAAGTTTTCCAGCAATCATCCTTTTCTTTATAATGAGTTGGAACATACAGATTGGAAACTTTAAAGTGTTTTTTATATTGGATGCTTACCGATTCCATGTAGAGCCAGTGCTGAATTTCGATCACATATGTTAACTCTAGTTTATTGTTGTCCCACATAGTGCAAATCCATCCTAATGCTCCTCTCAAGCTGACTACAACACTGTTACTTACTTTCCATTGCGTTTGTCCTATATTTTTCATAGCTTGGTCCTGCAATTTAGTCTCCTAGAGAAGTATAATTAGAGGCTTTTCCATCTTGATTAAATGTTTGTTAGCTTCTTCTTTGTCTAGACTTCTCAT
Source organism: Pseudotsuga menziesii (assembly GCA_001517045.1). Taxonomy (NCBI): domain Eukaryota; kingdom Viridiplantae; phylum Streptophyta; class Pinopsida; order Pinales; family Pinaceae; genus Pseudotsuga; species Pseudotsuga menziesii. Next base: position 545,427 of record LPNX010141776.1, read on the forward strand.
TCCTCTACAATTCCAGGAGAATGTATTCATTATTTAATTGATGGCTTGGTAGATACTCCCTTTTGTGAGCTAGGAGTAACTTGAATTCTTGCTCATTTAACCTTAATTGCCGATATCAATGAACGGTACAAGGTTTTCTGTAGTCTAATAATTTTTTATCGATTTGTTACTTCCTCTCACAACTACCAAATTTTCTCCCATTTTGAGTGGATTTTTCTTCCCCTTGACCATTTCCTCCTCCTATTATGTCAAAGTCTATTTTGCTTGCTTTCTTGTTACCACTCTTGCTGCTATTGATTGTGTTTCTTGTGCTTTCTCTCCTTCCTCAAACTGATCCATAGGAGGATCATCATTTCTACCTTTTGAGGTCAAGAAATTGATTCCATACTAGATGTTGGTCTTGGAGGGGAAGATGATCCAGGCTCTTTCATCTAAGGAGTCACTAACTCAATAAAACTGTAATGGGCATATTGATGTAGATTCACAATTTTATACACATGCGAAAAGAGAGGGTCAAGTTTCCTTACTTGTGAAGTTATAAGCTCTGCAGAGCTACAAGGGATTTAATGTCTGAGAGCTTCAAACCTATTCCCTATAGTTATTGGATTCCTTGTGATCATACAAAAAGAGGAAGAAGGATTATATTTGGCATTTGCAGTTGCTAATAGCTTGGATTTCTTACCTATTTTTCTCCAATTATTTTCCTACTTCTGATAATCAGAGTCCACATTTCCAACTTTCTTGCAATGTTTCGCAAATGGATATATATATGACATGCTTTGCACTTAAAATGAATCTGTTCATAATCTAATTGCTAACAATGCCTCTAGTTATCCAACACTAGATGGATTGCTATATGTATCCAACTTATTTCCAATGTCTCTCAAAGAATCATCTCCCCGACAGTGAAAAGGGAGGTGAGGAAATAATACCCAAACTGGAACAATGGATGGCACATTTGACCGAGGATCAAAGTTAGGAGTCCACCTATTAAGGTACATGCCTCTATTACTAAAGAAATGCATACAAGCCTTTCCACAAAAATAATGAGTCATTCTACCATTTATGAGAGGTTCCCTATTTTTATGGATCCAAATATCCATATATCTAGGAGACAACCATATGCCAGTGAATTTCCCAATTAATCCATGCTTAGACATAGCTAGAGCCTCTTGTCTAGTAGCGGTGGTAGGTAAAGATACCTCTAGAATGCCCAATTGTTTATGAATATGAAGGATTATGTCCTGGCACTTGATTTCTGTAAAGAGGTAATCAATGATAAAAAGGAATCTTCATTAGGGGATGGGGTTGAGTGATCTTCACTGGCCAACTCCATTATCGAAACCCTAGTTGGTACAACAATATCTTGATGCGTTCTTGGAGTGATTTCTTCTCAACAATTCTTTTTTCTTTTCCAAAATCTCTTGATCTTTGACCAAATAAAGTTGATAATTTTTTAAGGATTTAAGAAATGAATTGAATCTCCTATCTATTGACCACATTTTTGGTCAACGAACATTAGTCAACAAAGAGTTGTCAGGCTTCCCATGAATATTGTTTTTGGGGATAATTCAAAAATATCCCTCGTTGAGAAGTATTCTTTAAACACTAAGTTTGAAATCCTATCCCAAGTCTCTAGCAGACTTGATGTTGTCTTGGGTTTTCCACCAATTAAAAAGTCTGATAATTTGATGAAATATTGACTAATCATCAATGGTTGTCGGTTCTTGGTCAAGTTTGCACACGATGATGTATAGGTTGACATGTAACAAATTTATTTGGAGATAATTTGAAATATATTCATATTTCATTCAGTGAAATTGACATGGGTAATTTGCTAGATATTTTTAAAAAAGGAAAAAAAAACTTGACTTGGTCTTGGTCCTCTTCTGTTTCTAACTCCCTTTCTCTTCTTGATGCCTCTTTCACATTACAAATTCCTTTGATCCTCATGCCATCACACCCGCTCCTCCACCATGCCAATTTTGTACACCTTTAGTCACTTTATGCAACACATATACCATGCTCTAATAAAACAAAATCATTATCTAATTTATAATCATAATCATAAAAGGGTTTACATTTTTTTAAATAAAAAAAAGGGTTTACCTTGTTTTAAAACCTTAACCCATTTATAATCACTTCTTGTTGCGAAATTATTGACTATGGCCTAACCCAAAACAACAAAACCTTAACCCATTTATAATTAAATCATTGACAATGGCCTAGCCCAAAACAACAAAACCTTAACCCATTTATAATTACTTCTTGTTGCGAAATTATTGACTATGGCCTAGCCCAAAACAACAAAACCTTAACCCATTTATAATTAAATTATTGACAATGACCTAGCCCAAAACAACAAAACCTTAACCCATTTATAATTAAATTATTGACAATGGCCTAGCCTAAAACAACAAAACCTTAACCCATTTATAATTACTTCTTGTTGCGAAATTATTGACTATGGCCTAGCCCAAAACAACAAAACCTTAACCCATTTATAATTAAATTATTGGCAATGCCTTAACCTATTTATAATTAAATTATAGCCCAAAACAAATCCACCAAATATGTTTATCATATCAAGCCACCAAAGCCAAGAGTCAAGCCCAAGCCAAGTCTTTTGAAGAGTTATATGTGCATCACACTTCAAAGAATAAATGGAACAAATCCATATATAAGTAAGCATAAGAATAGTTTCTCTATTCAATGTGGGATATGCTTTGTGCAATAAAACAAAAAAGTCTTATTGAATATTGTAATGGGATAGATGTGCAAAAAAAACTCCAAAGGCAATGGCAAAGATAAAAATTGCATTTATCGGATATTTTCCAAAAAAAAAATGCAAATGATAGTTTCTTAATAAAATATTTTGAACCCTTTAAGAAGTTAGAGAAAAATTCGTGTAAATATAAAATTCATTTCATTATAAATTATTTTGTTGTTATGTCCTGCGCAGTAGGATATATATGAATCGACATGACCCTATTAATCCAAGAAGGAGTGAGTTTTAATATTTTCTATTTATAAAGTTTTACATAGTTTCAATTTTTATTTATTAAACTAGTTTTTTTAAAACCTATTTATTTGAAATGTAATTGGTTCTGAAAGAATGACGTAGGTCTTGAATTTGGTGCCCCAAGAGCCGGTGGCGCAATGTCATAAGCGGTTATTAATGTGTTTTGCAAAGTTTGTAAGGTTAAATTATTTTGGAAAAAAAAGTTCTTAAATAATATTTAAGTTTACCTTATAACTCTGCCATGACTGACTTCTGAGACTTACCTAGATTATCTGCCATATCTACCACACACCTACTCTGAATTAAGGACACCTACACTACGCTCTAGTTTCAGTCGAAAACATGCACAACCATGTACTTGCCACCTCCACGATGATGTAAGACTGACACCTACACGGCCATGCACTTGCCATTTCCATGACTGATCCCACATGAACTCCTTGGAAATCTCTTTTTATTATATTCATTGATCTATCCATCCATGATACATTAAGCAATAGAAGATCTATCTTAGTCTGAGAAAATTAAGTTACTTTGTTTCGTATTCTCTCCATCCCACTGCTGGAGCTGTGACTACTTTATCACAGTAAGTATATCAACTCGGAAACAATCAGTGCTATATGTCATTTTCATACCATATTTGATACGCTATGCTTGCAGGGTTGCGATGGATCAATACTTATGGACTCCACGCCTAGAAATAAAGCAGAGAAAAATCCGAGCCTTCACGGGTTCGAAGTGATTGACGAAGCAAATTCGACATTGGAAGCCAAATGCCCGAATGTGGTCTCATGTGCAGAAATTCTTGCTTTGGCTGCAAGAGATAGCACCCACCAGGTGATTAATCCTAAATATTGTCACTGCACGTGAAATATGGTTCTTGTGTTTTCTGGGTGTTGTTTGGATATTCTTTTTTTCCCACAATTGAGTGTTGCAAACCACCACACTTACTCTATAAAATACAAGGATTAAGTACTTATTATTACCAGCTCTCGTGTTTCTAGCACACAATCTTCATTTTCTTCTTCTATTCAACTGGCTTCGTTGTTTGGTTGCTTACTTTTCAACTACAGACTTAGAAGGACGAGGAAGACCAGTTGCTTGCTTTCTCTTTTACCTGCAGAATAAGAAGAGGGAAGGAAGGAAAGTGAGTGAAGCACTTAGTCACTTCATTTACTGACACCATGGAAGAATTCGTGCGGTTCCCACAGGGGACTTTGACAGATGTCCATTTTGGCCTTGCATCGTCCAGATTTGTAAGTGGACGCATGAAATAGAGAAGAATAATGGGAAATCGGGTCCTTGTTTACAGCAATTCTGAGGCAAATAATCTATTTTAACTCAGTTAAAACTCATTTTCATGTCAATTCAATTGGACATTAGAGGAAATTTGGGGTCTAAAATGGGCCTTATAAGAAAATGCGCCAACAATAAATTTTGTGAGTTGGAATTCAAGAACCAATAGAATTTCAATAAAATGAGTCAACCATAATGGTTGAATTGACATATTTGTCATAAAAGAAAACTACTTTTTTTGTTTGTATTTTCAACATATATCCCTGTGTTTTTACTTAGATTTCAAGCGGGAGAGCTTGTTGGATGCGGAATCCGCATCCAACAAGTACCCACACTACATACTTTTGACAGACCCCGCTACCCCAAAAACAAGAAATACCTGAAAAACGTGATGATGATGTCCGAAATTATGCAGTGTGGTCCATCAAAAAGTATGCAGTGTGGGTACTCGTTGGATGTGGAATTGAATTCTGCATCCAACGAGCTCTCTCGCTCAGAATTTGAGTAAAAACACAGGGAGATATGTCAAAAATACGAACACAAAAAGTAGTTTTTTTCATTCTTCCTCCAAAATTAATAAATATTATTTTATTATTTTAACTACTATTTTATTATTTTCCTTAGGAGGCCCATTTTAGACCTCAAATTTCCTCTAATGAACCACCTTTGAAGTCGAAATGTAAAGAATGTGTATGTATGCTATTCAAGTTAAACAAAATATAACACTTGCTTTTACTTTTTTTGGCTGGGATTACACTTTTAACCAATTATCAGCCTCAACTACTCTCTCATCCTTGGTAATGAGCTTATAATTTTCTTGTTCTAAGCTTTGAAGATTCTCGACAAAACCTGAGGTGGGGTTTGCCTGGGGTGGGGTGGGGTGGGATGAAGAGGGTTTAATAAACTTGTCTGGTTAATTTACGAACTGAACTATTTTCCTGGGAAAGTTACCACCCAACGGCTAAATAATTGACATTGTACGGGAAAGGGCTCTTATGTTGAAAGACACAAACCAGGCATAATCGAGGATCATTTCCCCAAAGTAGTGTCATGCAGAGAATTGCTAATTCAAAAGAATTACCAATTCCACAGTAACTCTAAAAATCATGGTTATTGTAACTTCTCCTGAAGTTTCCTATAAATTTCGGACCAGCCTTGCTTGTTGCAACACTAATGTGAAGGATGGTGATGCCATTTTCATAGATAGTTTAGACTACAATACACATTTTTTTCCATGAAGGGAGTGAATTCCAATAGCTGGTATAAAGTTATTGTCACAGATAGTTTAGACTACAATACGTGTTTTTTTTCCATGAAGGCAGTGAATTCTAATTTTACAATAAGATGCTTAGAGTTATTTATTGACAAAGGTTAAACACTCAAGGGAGGATTTCTTAATTGGAAGCCATGCTTTAAATTATGAAGTATGGATGCTTGTCGTAGATAGTTTGGACTACAATAAGCGTTTTTATCATAAAGACACTGAATCCCAATACCAAGTAGTAAGTTCTGATTTTACCATAAGATGTTATGTTTATAGTGGTAGTTATTTATTGAGAAAGGTTAAATGCCCATGAGAGCATTACTCAACTTGAATCGATGCTTTAAAATATAAGCAAATTTGCTTTCATACAAAAAAAACTTGAATCAATAAATTCAAGTGATAGGTGTATAACTACAGCCAACTAAACAAAAACAAATTATTCAAAGTTATGTTATGTCAGGATTTTTTTAAAGCAACAATATATGCGATTTGATGATAAATCATATGATATATTCTTCAAGATTAACAATGCAACATTATTTATTTGTATTTTGATATAAACTTCTTGCGTGAGATTTAAGCAAGAACTTCCTCATGCCTACACATTTAAATTTAATTTAAATTTATTTTGGTTTATAGGATTACAGGGAGCTACAATAATTTATTTTAGTAAGTGAGGGAAGGAAAATCTTGAGATCCATACGCTGAAAACTTAAAAACTATAAAAAATTCCCCCACTACGACTTTACAAAGTTATTAACCATGGAGGAAAGCACGTCGTCTAGGCCAATAAATTTTCCATTTATTTTCAACCCCACGCAACATCTAGAAAGAAAATATGGTACCCTGGATTCCGAGGTATTCTACTTCGGATCAATTCGGTCGCGATATCGAATTTCATTGATCACAAACCCTAATGGTAACTTTTTATAGTAAATCATGGCGTTATCAATTAAATACCAACTGCTCTATCGTTCATATGCGTTATTGCATCTACAGATTGCTAATCTCTCCATATTGACGGAAATTTTGTCGGGTTTTTTGGCATCTTGATCTGAATTTTTGCATTGTTGATGGAGGAAAAAGAAAGAGTCAGTCATGGAACAGCCCGACGTCGGGTTTGCTAAGTTGAAGGGGGAGGATTTTGAGGTCTACATGCAGAGTTACTCGATAACTCTTGGCAAGAAAGGCACGAGGTTAGAATTATTTTAATCAATAATAATATATATAAGATATTGTTGGTTTAAGCAACTTTATATAATATGATTGCTTTTATTTATTTTTAAATTGTTGTTAATATATTTATTTTGAAATATTATTTTATTAAATAGTTTATTAATATTATATTTATAATTAAAAATTATATAGTATGATTGTTTTTATTTATTTTTAAATATATTGTTAATATATCTATTTTGAAATATTATTTTATTAACTATTTCATTAATATTATATTTATAATTAAAAATTAAATTTATAGAAAAATAGGAAGGCTACCATTTTTATAAAATTTAGATCTTTCATAAGGACAAAATAAATTAAATAAAATTAAAAAGGTACATCTTAACCACTCTTAACAAAATTTAGATCTTTAACATGTCCAAACTAACAAAATTACATAAAAATGATAAAATAAAATTAAAAAGATACATCCTAACTAGTATTATATTATATTAACTAGTATTTAGCAATTACATAAAAATGATCAAATAAAATTTAAAATGTACATCTTAAGTAGTATGATTAACTAGTATTATATCATATTAACTATTTTTTAGTAAGCAATTACATAAATAGGATAAAGTAAAATAAAAAATGTACATCATAACTAGTATGATTAATTAGTATTATATCATATTAGTATTGTATCATATTCACTAGTATTTGGTACATCTTATTTTGTTAAGTGTTCAAAACATAGTGATGAAAATGTACATTATATTTTAAATTAATGGAAACTATTAAAAACTAATTATTTGTACCTTGTTGTAAAAGGCTCCACCAACATAAGTATATTATATTGTAAATCGATGGAAACTATTAAAAACTAATTATTTACGTCTTGTTGTAAAAGACTCCAGCAACATAAGTATATATGTGTCTCACTAATAGATTTTATGGTGTTAAAACTTAGTCAGTGGTGATTTTTTGTTTAAAAAAATTCAAATTTTGTGGAATTGTGTGTGTGTGTGTGTGTGTGTGTGTATGATGTTTAAACTTAGTCATTTCTATTGGTGATATTTTATTCCAAATTTTGTGGAATCGTGTGTATATATATGACACAAATCATATGTGATTTTATGTTTCGAAAAAATTCAAATTTTGAGGAATTGTGTGTGTATATATATGATGTTTAAACTTAGTCATCGCTATTGGTGATATTTTATTCCAAAAGAATTCAAATTTTGTGGAATTGTGTATGTATATATATGATGTTTAAACTTAGTCATTGCTATTGGTGATATTTTATTCCAAAAGAATTCAAATTTTGTGGAATAGTGTGTATATATATATGACACAAATCATGTGTGTCCATTACATTATTAAAAATTGAGAAAGCATTAAACAACAACAATAAAGTGAATATATTCATAGTTATATTTTGTGAGAAGGAAGGTGATAGTATCCGGAGGTCACCCCGTCCTTCCTTTCAGTGAGAAACCAAGTCCCCTGCACATCAATAAACTAGACTTTGACTAGATATTAGCAAGTACATTTCTTTTCTTGTATACATGTTTGAAGGAGACAAAGCCCATCACATCTTTTAATCACTGCACCTCCTCCAAGAAAATAGACAAGGCCAAATCATTACAAAAAATTCTATCAAAGATACATTCAATGACAATTTTTGAATCTTTGAACACCTACAATGAATTTAGACCCATTTTCATGTTTGTCATTAACAAGAACCTTAATGCAGGGAGCTTCTCAAAATTGTTGTTTCCCTTTCCCATTCCTGCTTTGAATTTGATGAATTGCGACTCTGATAAATATAATGTGCCTCCTCCACTTCAAATGGAGGGATTTCCCTGAGCATCCCCATCAAAATATCCCCAAAGGGTTGATTTATTAGTCTGCTCCTCCACTATATTCCTCTAAAGCACTGGATGCTCTTCCTGGGGAAATAAGCAAGTATTCCCCAACTCAATGTTGCACATATCATAGGCGTTTTCTCCTCAAATATAAAAAAAGGTTCCTGGACAACCATATTCCCTATGCTATGATGGATGGAAACGGTCGTGAAGAGCATGTCCTTGGATTCTCTACCGAGTTCTTGATTCCTTCTTCTGCCATTGTCCCATACCAACCATTTCTAAGTTGTTTAGGATAAATGCATTCCATAACAATATCATTTTTTGGATTCTCATCTAAGCAACATAAAGCACATCTTCTAGGTCCCTTCCATGCCCTTTTTGAAGCATATCCCTAGTCAAATCCTTGTTATTGAGAAGACACCAAAATAACAACTTTTATTTTAGGGGGGATTTTAATTTCTAGGTTATACCCCACCACCAACATTCTTCAATATGAACACCTTCCTTACAAATCCTGAGATATCCCATAGGCGAAGAATAGTTTCCAACTGAGGAGAAAAAACCCATGCCAGAGAGTCAGGTTCATCTCTAATTTAGTTTTTTCTCCCTTTCAAAGTGTCCATAAAAGAATTCCACCTATCTAGACCTTCCCCTTCAAATCCTAGCACCCCACTTCCTAGCCAACCTTGCTTATAGAAAGAAGTATTCACTCTATCAGCAATCAAAGCTAGATATATGATCCCTCTGTTCCTTAAAGATTGAGGCATATTCTTAGGAAAAAAACAATTTGAATTTCCTCCAATCCACGCATCCTCCCACACCCTCACCTTTGTACCATCCCTGATTTTCCATCCCATCCCATTCCCTATGAGAGGGAAGGAATTTATACCAACCTTCCAAATAACAAAACACGGGTTTATGGATGTGTTCCTTCTTTTGAGCTAGTTCTCAACTAAATAAGGTGAGAAATATTTATTCTTAACAACTCTAACCCATAAATTCTTCCCCTGTATCAACCACTGTATAGAATTCACAACAAATGCCTTTGAGAATTTAAAAATATGCTTAATTCCCCATCCCCCCATTTCCGTTGTCCAGGCCAAATTTCCCCATGCTATCCATAGAATCACATTCTTTCCCCCAGAGCCTCTCCATAGATAAGAGAAACACATTTATCTTATTTTATATAGTGTCACTTTAGGAAGCCAAGATAAGGACATAAAAAATACTAGAATATATTCTAGTATTGATTTCACCAATTCCAACTAGCTAGCTCTTGATAACCACCAAAAACTCCACATTGCTAGCCTTCCTTCCAACTTGGTTATGAGAAAATTCCAGTCATTCTTAAAATATTTATTCAGTTTTAGTATAGAGCCCATGTATTTTACACCATCCTCAAGCATAATTCGTCTGAAAGAGAAGATAAGCATAGATATGAGCTCATGACCCTCCTCATAGCCCAAAAAGAGATATAACACTTTCCCTTGTTTACCTACATCCATGTAGCAATGCAATACAAATCCATAATTTTTTTTAAAAGAATTTAGTTTTCGAATCGACCCATCACTAAAGATCAAGATATTGTCCATGAATAATAAATTAGTAATAGAGATAGAGTGTCTAGTTTTAATGCCTTTGAAATTACTGACCCTTTTGGCATTCAAAATCAACCTACTAACCCCTTATACTACTTTATAAATAATAGAGGAGACAAGGGACATCCTTGTCTTAGCTCCTTGTAGGCTTTGAATAATTTTGTGGAAACTCCAATTATCATTATAGAGAAGAATATTGATGAAATGTACCCCATCACCCATGAGATAAAAGGGATAGAAAACCTAAGTGAGTAAGCATCAACCTAATGCATAACCAACTTACCCTATCGTAATCCTTCAAAAGGTCTATCTTGATGACCGTTTATCTGATATTTTTACCTTGATACTGTGCAAACCCTCCCGAGCTACTATAATTGCCGCATGGATTTGGATCCAAAACATAAACCCAAATTGTTCCTCCAAGTTTGATTTAGATAACAATATTTTGATTCTACGAGAGATAACCTTTGAAACTTGTTATGTTGTTGTAGATGGCAATTGGTCTAAAAATCTCAAAATACCGAGACTTTTTCTTCTTTGGGATGATATCAATGAATGTAGAGTTTAACCCTTCCAACATGTATCCTTTAATATTTCAATTCCTCCACCACCCACATAATGTCATGTTCCATATATTCAAACATACCTATGAAGAAGTCCATTGACCACTCATCCAAACTAGTGATTTTTTCCTTCTAGAAACTTTCAACACCTCCTTGATCTCATCACTTGAGACTTATTTCATCAACTCTATGTTATCCTCTTCTATAACAAAGTTTGGAAAAATTAGAGCTAACTTAACAATCTCCCCAATAGAATATATTTCTTATGCTTTGAATAGGGACTCAAAATGTCTAATCACCTCCTCTAGGATCTTCTCAAAACCATTAATTTCACCAGCTTCCCCATCCTCCAATCTCCATATAGAATTTTCCATTTTTTTCCTTGAGAATACTTATGAAAAAAATTTGAATTATCGTCACCTTGTTCCATCCATAGAGCCTGTTTCTTGAGCCTCCATCTCGCAACCTTCTCTTCAAGCAGTTTCCTCTTAACTTCTTTGATCCTAACAAAATCTCTCTTTGACTCTTTTGTTTGATATCCCTCATCCTCTAACTGATAAATAATGGCAAGATCTTCTTTAGTATCCTTCAAGGATTAATCATCCCTAATATTTTTCTCATGTTCCCATCCCAATGAAGATTGCTTAAGGTATTTTAGGTTCGCATCCTTCTGGAGCATTGTTGATTCACTTTTGTGTCCATCATAGAGCCTCCACTTCTCTTTTACTAGATCTATAAACCCTTTGTCTTCAAGACATATTGAGTTTAATTTAAATGGGCTAGATATTTTTGAGTCAGACTTCCTTTGTTCCATCATCGTAGGGTGATGATCAGATTCACCACCCTCCTCCACCAAATAAAGAAAGTGTATATATCCCTCCAACAAATGATCCTTCACAAGAAAGTGACCCAATCACTATGCGACTGTCTCCTCCCTTGATCTCTTGTTTCTCCAAGTTAGATTGATTTTTGGATGTTCAATATCAAGCCACCTCTCTATATCAAGTAAGGAAATAAAAAAGTCTTTTAGAGGGTCTGATTACGCTTTGCGACCCTAAGTCTTAGATCTCCCTAAGGAAAAGTTCAAGTCTCCTCCCAATATGAGATCGTCGTCCTAGAATAGAGGGTTTCTCATTAGTCTTTCCCAATAGGATTTCCTATAAGCACATGGATTGTAAATGTTGATGAAAGTAATATATTTTCCCAATTCCCTTGAGAACATAACAACCACAAGACCCGACACATCACACAACCGAACAACCATTGTCAAATATCATCAAATCAATATTCCATCCTATAGTAAATCCCCCAGACCTACCACTAGCATCCAAAAAAATTAATTTCCACCCAAGGGGAAGAGTTTCAAGGACATCCACTATAATATTTCACACTCCCAGGGTTTCTTGAAAAATACTACATCGAGCTTTTGATTCCAAACTAACCTTTTGATGGCCAAACGTTTAAAGGATTTGGCCATCCCTTGACAATAAAAGAAAGAACCTTCTTTTTGAAACCTTCTTTGGGGTCATCCTTGCTATAAGGAACCCATATAATGCCAGTTGCCACCCTAAAATTTCATCTGAATTTGCTTTAACCTGGCCTTTAAAAAGATTTGACTTTCTCCCTCTACCCACCCTTTGGAACCAGAGGCCATTCCTTCCCCTATTCCTCCCACATGGGGTACATCCCTAAATCCCTTCCTCTCCTCTCTAGACCTAAGCCTGTATCCCGAGACATCCCCCATTCCTTTCTTCTCCTTAACCTTGAGGATTAGGTTCCTTGGACCCGAGCTCCCCTCCATCAGATCCAACACCTTCTCTTGATCAAACTAAGAAAAATTCAAATACTTGATATTAAAAAAATCCACTAAAAATCATGAGTGATCATGGAAAACCGCAAGGGTGACCAACCTACCATGTTCCAATAAGCATTGACATTCAACGAATGTATAACCATATAGGACAAGAGAGAGTGATCAAACTTACCCAAGAGGTGATTATTTGACCACCCAACTAGACAAACTGAATAGACCATGAGCTCCTTATTCATCGCTTATCCTCACGGGGAGGTTACATGGAAGGCATCCTTGGGAGTATTTCCACCAAAAAAAGTGTAATGATTCCTTCCCCTAAAGGAAGACCCACCACATCATCCTCACTCAGCTTATGCTTTTTTGCACTAGGATCCACAACTATCACGAGATCCTTCTCAATTGAATTATCAACTAATTCCATAAAGTATCCAATTTACTTTTGACCTTCAATAACAATTATAGATTTCATAATTTTAGAATCTTCCTTTGCATGAGATCCCTCAAGGCCTTTTGATGCTTTTTCCATATCGCCAACTTTGAGTTTTGTACCCCCCTTACTCCCATGAAAATCTTGAGTGACTCATGGACAACCGCAAGGGTGACCAACCTACTAGTTTTCGACAAACATTGACATTCAATGAAGGGATAACCATATAGGATGAGAGAGAGAGATTAGAATTACCAGAGTGGTGATGCTTTGACCACCTAGCTAGAGAAACTGAATAGACCACGATCTCCTTGTCCAATCGCTTATCCTCATGGAGAGGTGACATGCAATGAATCCTTTGTATTATTTCCAGCACAAAATTTGCAATGATTCCTTCCCCTAAAGGCAGACCCACCACATAATCCTCACTTAGCTTATGATTTTTTGCACTAGGCTCCATAATTGTCAAAAGATCCTTCTCAATTGAAATATCGACTAATTTTGCCAATGGCTTAGTTGAATTTTGACCTTCAATATTTCCAATTATATATTTCCAAATTTTAGAATCCACCTTTGCATGAAAGCCTCAAGGCCCATTTGATAATTTTTTCATATCGCCAACTTTGACTTATGTAGCCCCTTTCCTTCATTACTTTCCTTTTATGACAATTCCTAACTAATTTTCTTCCCCTTTTCCTCTTTCCTCCATATCTTTTTTTGGTAAGGAAAGGGGCATTCACAAACAAGATGTTCATGGTCATGAAATATTCTATAGCGGAAGGGAACTCCCTTGTAGTCCAACCATTGCACCACCTCCCTATTTTCATTGAATAAGTCCAATTCGACAACCTAACTTTCCCTCAATTCAATCGATATCAGTATATGAGCTACTAACATGTGACAAGATTCCACAAAAGACATATCTGCTAAAATAAAGGTCCCAATTTTGTTCCCTGTACATTTGAAAGCCTGCCATGTCAAATATTCCATCAGAATGCCTAACAACCTCACCCAAATAGGAAGTTGGTCCTCTCTCTCTTTCTGAGCATCAAATAATTGGCTCCTTAGATTTAAGCTCATAGGAGAAGAATCGACCACTTGCCATGTACGATCCAAAAGAATTTGTGCATATTCCTTCTTCTCACACATCACTGCAAACCATGAATCCCTTTGGCATGTACCTAAGCATACCTTACATATCTTATATTATCTATTGATTAATCTAACTGTAGTGGATGCATGCATACATATGGACTAAGATGCCTTGTTTCTTGTTTTTAAAACTCCCCCTTTTCAGTCTCTGTTCACCGAAAGGGGATCTTTGCTTGAAACAAATTGTAAGATTTCCTCTTCTTTTTCTTTTCCCTTGCTTCATCCCCTTAGTTTTGATCTCTTACATACATGATGTGGACGTTTGGCATTGCTAAATACTTCTTTTTACACACATCCATGATGAACAATCAACTTTTGATCTAATTTAAGTTCTTGGATCAACCTTGAAGGCCTTTTTTATCCTTCATTATTCAAGCCTTATGATGTTCTTGAATTCCATACATCTTGTAGCTATAATATGTGAAACCATAGGTATTTTTATCTTTCATGCTATTGTAAGTGACACACCTTTGTTGGTTGGCAATTTGTTGACCACATTTTTAGTCAATGGACATTAGCCGACAAATAGTTCTCTGGATTTCTCATGAATCAAAATTTTTGGGATATTAAAAATCTCCCTCACTGGGAAGTCTTCTTCAAAACACTAAGTTTTAAATCTTGGCCTAAGTCTCTAGTTGGCTTGACGTCGTCTTGGGTTTTCCACTAATTAAGAAGGCTATGAATTTGATGAAATATTGGACTAGTAACTGATGGTTGACTATCCTTTGTTCAAGTTTGTGCACAATAATGTACAGGTTGGAAGGTTATGTATTTATTCGGAGATCACTTGAAATATATTCAGATTGTTATTAAATGAAATTGATGTGCATTATTTGCGAGATATTTTAAAAAGGAAAAAAATCAAATAGTTCTCTGGATTTCTCATGAATCAAAATTTTTGGGATATTAAAAATCTCCCTCACTGGGAAGTCTTCTTCAAAACACTAAGTTTTAAATCTTGGCCTAAGTCTCTAGTTGGCTTGACGTCGTCTTGGGTTTTCCACTAATTAAGAAGGCTATGAATTTGATGAAATATTGGACTAGTAACTGATGGTTGACTATCCTTTGTTCAAGTTT
>LPNX010141776.1:560756-571382 GCA_001517045.1 Pseudotsuga menziesii
GTGCACAATAACGTACAGGTTGGAAGGTTATGTATTTATTTGGAGATCACTTGAAACATATTCAGATTGTTATTCAATGAAATTGATGTGGATTATTTGCGAGATATTTTAAAAAGGAAAAAGAAAACATGACTTGCTCTTGTTCCTCTTGTGATTTTGACAAGAGTCAATCTCAATCCAAGTATTTTGAAGAGGTAGATGTGCATCACACGTAAAAGAACATATGAAACAATGCCATATATGAATAAACACACGTATAGTTTCACTATTCAATGTGGGATATGTATCATACAATAAAACAAACAATAAAGTCTCATTGAATATTGTAATGAGATAGATGTGCAAAAATCTCCCAAGGCAATGGAAAAGAGAAAAATTGTATTTATTGGATATCTTCCAAATAATGCAAATGAAGATTTATTAAGAATATATTTTGAGCCCTTGAGAAGTTGTAGAAAATTTATCCTTGTGAATATAAATTCATTTCAATATTAATTGGTTTAATGTTTTCAGTCATTTGTTGGATTTTCCTAATATGGTGGAAGTACCCAACTCAAGTAGAGTTAAGTTAGGGCTTAAGTTAGGGTTATTTCAAATCTTCTTGATATTATCATAACTATTTTAACTACAAGTAAATCCTTAAAAAAAAGAAGGGAAAAACAGATTCAAAGGGGTTCTGTATGTGGCTGGAGCTATGTTTGAGCATTATTTTCTATAATACTTTATTTAATTGTTTTCACATTCCATACATTGTTTCTCTATGGATCTAATAGTTTCATCAATAACAAGATTCTCTTGAAGTTATAGGGAAAGGAAGAGATGAATATTAATTTGGATATTATTTTTTTGTATGTTGTTCTTTTTTATTGTAATTTAGAGTTTACATTATATCTTCACAAAATTTTCACCAAATTTATATATGTATACAAGGAAACTAAGCCTCTCAGTATGAGAAAACAACTAAGGCAAAGAGTAAAAAAACTTAAGGAAAATATTGATAACAATCCCCAAAAAAATATTTCTATCTTCCACTACTGGGACCCATAAGAAAAGACCGGTAAAGTTCCGCATTTTCCATACTGAAACTAACAATAACAAAAACCTACAGGCATATAACATTGAAATGCCCCAAGGGAGGTAAACCATGTTGAATTGTCTACATGCAGAGATGTTGTCGCCACCGAAGCTACTTCGAGGAGTTAGGGTCCAGACGTCACTGCTGCTATGGGGGTTGTTCACTGTCCAGGGTAAGGTCCATAGCTCCCTTCTTACTGTTACTGATGAGGGCCTCAGTTGGATTCTCCTCCTTTGTCAAATCATCCACCATCGGTTGAGTTGCTTCCTCCTTGATATTGGGTCGGTCGGTTGTACAATTGTTCATCATAGTTTGGGCATGCTTGTTCTCTACCTCCATTTGCTGCGTAGAGTTCTCCACCTAGGGCTCCACAATCACAGTGAGAAGCAGAGAGGGAAGATGGAAGAGCTCCGTGATAACCGAGCTCCTGCATCTTGACTTGCACATCCTCCTCCATATTGCAAATGTCATTCCTAGTATCTAACAATGTGTATGTTATGGAGGCCAAGTGTTCAGCAATTCCTACACCATTTGCTTCACGTGTCTGTGCGTGACCAAAATGACCTTGTCAACTTGGGGCTATATGATGTTCACACACAATCTTCAAACTTCCACCACCTCCCACGCGCTCGGACATAGGTTGCAGACTAGCACGTCGCACGCTCTGAGTCAAGAAATTATCATCGAAGCTTGGGCTGATGGGAGACAAAGGCCCAAATGGATCCCTCTCATCGTTAACAAGAGTCTCGGTAGTCATAACTTCCAATCCTCTCTCCTCCATTAACGTCCAATGAATGTTCCCTGTGGTGTTGTACGTGCCTTCACCTGGGAATGGAGGGTGATAAATGTTGCACTGAAGTTGATGTTGTCGCCACCTCCATCTTACCTACCGACACAACCTCCAACTCACCTTCCATCCTATCGTCATTAGGCGAAAAATACATAGGCTGCAGAGTATTAAATGTTGATGCAACAACTTTGTAGGCCATTGGATCTTAACTGTTTGAGATCCAATAGCTTATATTGTTGTTGTGATAGCATTTAATACTCTGCGGCATGCTAAGTATTTTTGGCCCATTAATTCCCCTTCCACGTCTTGATGCCACCCCATCAGGGATTGTATATTGTTCTTTAGATTAAATCCAATTTTTAGTTATATTAATAAATAGTTTGCATGGAGAAAAAAGTCACTACGCATCACAAATTATCGATTTTTTCAAGTCGAGAACTTACCTTTCTTCTTTCTCCATGTAAACTTGATTATAGTTGATGGTTTCATTAACATCTTCTATGATTGTGAATCATGTTTGGTCAAATATTTCGTAGAATATTAAAGAGAATTTTTATCCAATTTATGATGACTTATGAGATTATTATTAATTAAATAATAATAAAAAATTAGCTCGGCAACCTTTGTTCTCTTACCTATTTCAATTTTTTTGAAGCTTATATTTCAAGTGTAGATGATTTTTTATGATTTCATATGTTTATGTATTTTTTTTAATTTATTTCTTAGTATGCTTAGATTTTGGGTCTTTAATTCTTCTTATCTTTTATCCTTTTTATTATTATACGTGTTAGGCACGTATATAGCTATCGTTTAGTTAAACAATAGTTTTGACTTTAATTATTTTTTAAAAAGTTCTACATAACTTTTATAAAATTTATATATTAAAGTAATATTTTAAAAATAAAATTATATTTTTGTATTTTTTTAAATCTACTTTTTCATTTTATGATTGGTTCATTTTAATGATTTGACTAATTTCCTTTAGTGTGCATATGAAATTGTTAGATATAAAAAATATTTAAAAATATAAAAAAAAATTAAAATATATGACAATGCAAGTGTCTTGTTTATTAAAATAGTAATAATGACTAATCTTAATTGATGTGACAATCACATCAGAATGATTAACTATAACTATATCACTATATACAACTTTGATTTAAATATAATAAACTTTTTTTAAAATATATATATACACGTCAATATATTATAATATTTTTTTTATAAAAATTTAGAAATAAAATATAATAATGTTAGGTGTCTTGTTTATTAAAATACCTATAATAACTAATATTGATCCATGTGACAACCACATCACAATGAATGAATATAGCTATAATATTACTATATAAAACTTGTATTTATATATAATATTTTTTAAATATATATATAAACATTAACATATTAAAATATTTTTTTATATAAATTTATTAAATAAAAATTTTAAACTAAAATTTTCAAATATTTATTTTGATATTTAATTAAGCTTTTTTCCACATTTCATAAATTAACATATTAGTGAAGCTAAAGATTGATTTTTTTTGTATTGAAAACAAATATTTATTGGTTTATTTAAACAAATATGATGATTAATATATTAATTAGTTGACATTGTACTAGAGATTTAAGAACATTTAATAATTTATTTAGCCTTTTTATTGTTAATAGAAAAAATTATAATTTTTTTTGGTGAAATTTTGTTATTAAAGAAATGCAAATTTTATAAAATATCTATACAATTTTGATTTTTCTAAATGACAATGACATTTTCTTATGACTTCTTATTTGTTATCCAATTTTTTTCATGTCAAACTTTAACTTTAACTTTGGTTTATATATAAATATAAGATCAAAACATTTCTAAATTATGAGATTAAATTTGGGTTATAAATAACTATTAAATTATAACATTTTTAAATCTTTAAATTAAATCTAGTTATCTAAAATTATTAAATTAAAACATTTTTAAATTATTAGATTAAACTATTTCTTAAGGCAGGTATAAACAGTTTTGCTGTTAATTTTATTTGTTTAATATCTAAAACTTTATATCTACTTCATTAAATTATTTCACATATAAATTATTATTATTTTTATTTATTTTTTTTAATAGTTTTTATATTTAATATCGATGAATCTTTTATTTACTTCATTAAATTACTTCACATATAAGCTTTTTGGTTGTTCATATTTAGTTTATATGTTTTTTAATGTATTTACGGTAAATAATCAATTTTACTTATGCGCTTACTTTCTACTTTGTCTAGTTACAATTGTAAATATTGTTGTTGTAATTTACATCACAAGCATTTCCTTATTTTTAATTTTTTACTTTGTTTTGCAAATAAAGTTCATTTACTTTGGCTTTTAGCTTTTATTAGGATTTACTTTAACTTAAAAAAAAATCATTTTTAAGTTATTCATTTCTTTAAAAATCTTTTATACTTTTCCAAGTTAGATTTTATTTATGTTTTTGTAGGTATAGTTTATACATTAGGTTAAGAGTTTTATTATTTAAATTTTAAACAAATTTTAGGTTTTAAAATTTAAAAAACAAGCAAACAAATAAATATATAAAAATCAAATAATTTGAAAACCAAATAAATTTTATAAAAGTGAGTTTATATTTATTTTACATTTTTTGAGTGCATGAGTTGCTTAATTTTACTTCGCATTTTGCATCACACACGATAAATTGAGAAATCAAAGTTGCATAATTGTTCACATGTAGTTTGATTATTTTAGCGACACTATAAACCCATGGTCCCATTCTTTTCTAGCCGTACGAGAGGTCTAAAGGTTGATTCGAGAGTTTCCACTCTCTTAATCAACACGATCAAACAAAGACAATATTGAAAATTTATATCATAATTATACAACAACCCTCTTTAATTTTTTTTACAAGTTCTTCATCGAAGTAACATTATTGCTTCTAAGTTTAAAGAAAAATTGTGGTGTGAGAAAGATTTATAGGCCAAAAGAAAATTAAGATATTATAAGGAGGTCATCAACCCTACTCTTGAAGATCAAAACTATCTCTCTGTTTTAATCAGTCCTAAGAAAAAAATTAATATAGCTAAGATAAGAACGAACTCGCATGAGCTCCACAGTGAAACTGGTCGTTGGACAGTCCTTAAAACTCCTTGGGTAGAAAGGATCTGCCACCTTTGTGAGGGTAAGAACATTGAAGATGAAAATCACTTCCTCTTAGAGTGCCCTGCATACACCCACATTAGATCCCGGTTTCATAATCTTTGTTGCAATACTGGCATTCCTAGCCTTTTAGCTTGTCAAAATTATAGTAAGCTCGGGACGCTTCTCTCCAAGCTCTTTGAGCATAGAAATATAACTTTAAAACAAACTAATTAACTTTCTTCTTCAGGGTCGGATAGACCAAATTTTGGTCTCAGGGGACGTTAACCATCATCATCATCATCATCAACATGTAATAAAGAAAATAAAATGACTAATCCTTGGTATGATAAGCAGAGCGAAAATGGTAGGAGATCCATTAGGGAAGCTCTTAACGAGTCCCTAAAAGTTGATAAGATAAATGGATACCAAGCCCTAATTAAAATTAAAAAAAAGGTACTATATAAATAGGAAGAAATAGAAGCTTTTACACCTCTCTAAGATAGATCCTAAGAAATTTTGGAGGCAAATTCTAACTCATACAACTAAAGAAAATACTATGTTTCCCTTGAGGGACTTGAATTCATATCTTAAAAGGCTTTATGATTCTCATGATGCAGTGGACATTATTCAAACCACTTTTACAGAGGAAGAAGTATTTTCTCCTAAATGCATAGAGTTTGGAGTTAAGCGGCTTGTAAAAGGGAAACCTAAGGACATTAACGGGAACCAAGCATAAATATTTAAGATTGGAGGGCTTATTCGCATCCCTCACATTCACAATCTTTTCAATATAGAGGTTGAGTAGGGTTTTGTTGAGCCATGGACTCAAAGCCTCATTGTTCATATTTTAAAAGTTGAGATAAAAATAATCCATCTTATTATATGACCATTATGATAAGCCTTCTTTTAGCCAAGTTATACAAGCTTATTCTAGAGAAGTAAATCAATACATGACTAAAAAGTTAGGGGAAATGGCTAAAGGACAAGCCAAGTTTAGATTCCATTATTCAATGGTGGACCACTTTGTTATGCTTAGGATCATTGTAGAAGAACGTTGCAATAATAAAATCAATCTCCTATGTTGTTTCGTTGACTTTATAAAAGTGTTTGACACAGTGCCTAGAACTAACCTCTGTACTGGATTAGAAGAGCTAAAAGTTCCTTTCAAGCTAAGGGTTGCGGTGGTGAGGTTATATGAAAATGTTATTGCCAAGTTTAAGAAGCTAAGGGTTGGTCAAAAGAAATTAATTGTAATATAGGAGCTAAGCAAGGTTGTCCCCTATCCCCTACCATATTTTGTATATACATTGTCAAATTAGAGAGTTGTTTGGAAGAAGCAGGTTGTGCCAGCACAATTGTGGCTAGAATAGTCACCGTGCTTCTTCTCTATGTCGATGATATAGCTCTTATGGAAAGATGTTCCTATGATTTCGAAAAGTAACTAAGAATTCTCAAAGATTTATGTTCTAGTATATGTATGAATGTACATTGACAAAACAAAGGTTATGATAGTCAGATCCAAAAAGATCGCTTACAATAAGTTTGCACATGACAACAATAGCTTAGAGGAAGTAACTTCATACAAATATCCCATAATCAATTTTCATCACGAGCTTAACTGGAACTATAACATAGAGAAAATGACTCAATGGCCGTTGGAAATCTTATTTTGGCCTTGAAAACAATTGTAAATCAAGAGACCTTTGGTTATGGGACAAAAATAAATTTCTCTTTGAGACTCTTGTTACACATGTTATCTTATATGGATGTGAAGTTTGGGGTTGAAACATCTCAAGAGAGTTTTAGAGAAAAATTGAAAAAGTATAGAAATGTTTTGTATCCTATAATCTTAAAATTAAAAACATTACACCCTATCCCATCCTCTTCATAGAAGCAGACCTGTCGTCCATTGAGCGCATGAGTATGACTAGGTACGTAATTTATAAACACAAGGTAATTAACATGGATGACAAGATGATTCCTACAATATATTGCTCTAAATTCTTGTCTAAATCATCTGATGCTCAAGCAAGGTTGGCACAAAGATGTCAAATCCTAGCTAAATAATGAGGTATCAAGGAAGAGGACACTTTGCAAAATATCGATAAAATATAAATATTATTATGTCTAAGTTTAAGAATAAATTGTGGTGCAATAAAGAATTACAAGATAAGAGAAAGTTAAGATAGTACAAGGAAATAATTAACCCCAATCTTGAAGATCAATAATATTTCTCTGTTTTATATTGAACTTAACATACAATAATATTCTTGGTCTTAGTAGTTTTGAGCGATGAACGAAAGGACGTGGCTCTGATCCGCGACTAGGGTTTCCCTAGTCGCCTCCTCTCTCCGAGCAGATCGTCTCCTACCTGCTGCATTTTGTTGCTGCCACACTGGGTCTACGGGTTCGGCTCTTCTCGGTGGCTCAAGGTTTCCTGGTTATGGATTCTCATGACCAGCCCCTGGCCTTCAAGGCCCTAGTTCATGCGATCGCTCCTCTGGCAGCCTCTCAGGCTCCCTCCAAGTTTGTGAAGAAGTTAGATGAGATCCAATTTAAAGAGAATTTTTATCCAATTTATGATGACTTATGAGATTATTATTAATTAAATAATAATAAAAATTTAGCTCGGCAACATTTGTTCTCTTACCTATTTCAATTTTTTTGAAGCTTATATTTCGAGTGTAGATGATTTTTTATGATTTCATATGTTTATGTATTTTTTTTAATTTATTTCCTAGTATGCTTAGATTTTGGGTCTTTAATTCTTCTTATCTTTTATCCTTTTTATTATTATACGTGTCAGGCAAGTATATAGCTATCGTTTAGTTAAACAATAGTTTTGACTTTAATTATTTTTTAAAAAGTTCTACATAACTTTTATAAAATTTATATATAAAATTAATATTTTAAAAATAAAATTATATTTTTGTATTTTTTTAAATCTACTTTTTCATTTTATGATTGGTTCATTTTAATGATTTGACTAATTTCCTCTAGTGTGCATATGAAATTATTAGATATAAAAAATATTTAAAAATATAAAAAAAAAATTTAAAATATATGACAATGCAAGTGTCTTGTTTATTAAAATAGTAATAATGACTAATCTTAATAGATGTGACAATCATATCACAATGATTAACTATAACTATATCACTATATACAACTTTGATTTAAATATAATAAACTTTTTTTTAAAATATATATATACACATCAATATATTATAATATTTTTTTTTATAAAAATTTAGAAATAAAATATAATAATGTTAGGTGTCTTGTTTATTAAAATACCTATAATAACTAATATTTATCCATGTGACAACCACATTACAATGAATGAATATAGCTATAATATTACTATATAAAACTTGTATTTATATATAATATTTTTTAAATATATATATATAAACATTAACATATTAAAATATTGTTTTATATAAATTTATTGAATAAAATTTTTAAACTGAAATTTTCAAATATTTATTTTGATATTCAATTAAGCTTTTTTCCACATTTCATAAATTAACATATTATTGAAGCTAAAGATTGTTTTTTTTTTTGTATTGAAAAAAAATATTTATTGGTTTATTTAAACAAATATGATGATTAATATATTAATTAGTTGACATTGTACTAGAGATTTAAGAACGTTTAATAATTTATTTAGTCTTTTTATTGTTAATAGAAAAAATTATAATTTTTTTTGGTGAAATTTTGTTATTAAAGAGATGCAAATTTTATAAAATATCTATACAATTTTGATTTTTCTAAATGACAATGACATTTTCTTATGACTTCTTAATTGTTATCCAATTTTTTTCATGTCAAACTTTAACTTTAACTTTAATTTTTATATAAATATAAGATCAAAACATTTCTAAATTATGAGATTAAATTTGGGTTATAAATAACTATTAAATTATAACATTTTTAAATCATTAAATTAAATTTAGTTATCTAAAATTATTAAATTAAAACATTTTTAAATTATTAGATTAAACTATTTCTTAAGGCATGTATAAACAGCTTTGCTGTTAATTTTATTTGTTTAATATCTAAAACTTTATATCTACTTCATTAAATTATTTCACATATAAATTACTATTATTTTTATTTATTTATTTTTTAATTTTTTATATTTAATATCGATGAATCTTTTATTTACTTCATTAAATTACTTCACATATAAACTTTTTTGTTGTTCATATTTAGTTTATATGTTTTTTTAACGTATTTACAGTAAATAATCAATTTTACTTATGCGCTTACTTTCTATTTTTTTAGTTACAATTGTAAATATTGTTGTTGTAATTTATATCACAAGCATTTCCTTATTTTTAAAGCATTTCCTTATTTTTAATTTTTTACTTTGTTTTGCAAATAAAGTTCATTTACTTTGGCCTTATTTTTAATTTTTTACTTTTTTTTTTTTTTCATAAGAAAAAATTAGTCCTTGGTATTCTTTATTAAGAATCAAAGGGCTTTGGTAACAGCCACCCATAGGGGAATACATCAGTAATAAAAACATCAACAATCAATACATCATAAGTGTAAACGAAGCACGTCCAGAAAGTGTCCGGGGGGAATGGAATACAGATAAATGTGATCCCATCAGAAATCTGCCTCATCATATTGGAGATCATACATCATCATTCCTACCTATCGGGAAACATGGGACCCGAGCTGCGGTCCAAAAGAAGCACTCGATCCATAAACATAACAAGTCTCAAATGTCGCGCTCAAATGAGCTTAAAAGAGTCACATGTGACCAAAAGGTCATCATAATATTCAAAAAAACACCCAGAACCAGGAGAGTATGTGAGTGCTTGTTTTGAAAGACGGTCTGCAATCCCATTATATTCTCGATAGATGTGAATGATGGAGAGATCTTTGAAGCTCTTGAGTAGCTTTTGAGACTCCCTGCACCAGTGAAGGAGCTCTGGTGGGGAGAGAGCAGATATACCTTTGGCCCAGTGGATGATGACCTGAGAGTCACCATAAATGCGGGCTAAAGGGATTCCCATCATTTGGGATGAGTGCAGAGCTGCCCAAAGTCCAAGGAGTTCTGCTTTTGTATTAGATCCATGTCCAACCCCCAGCGCAAATTCAAGACGGTGATTCTCATTGATATGTAAACAATAACCAACACCCGCTACTGTAGAAGTTGATGCACCATCAAAGAAGCCACAAGGATAGATCATGAGTGGTTTAGGCCCAATCTGCCTGGCAGATTTTATATTCCTTCCCTTGGTGACAGGCCGAGTGGAAGATGTATGAGCAGCATATAGAATCTGATGTAATACACATAAAATATTAACCTTACAGGCATCAAATACAGCTCTGTTGCGAGCTTTCCAAACAACCCAAATTGTAAAATGTGGGATGTAATACAGAGCAGAGCTGTGATGGTAGGAGGCAGCCCAATCTTTAAAAAAAACTGTAATAGAGTCAGCAGCAGGTGGAGTACGAAGCTGCAATTGATCACATACAGCCTCCAATATACATCTCCAAATCGGACAACTAGTGAAAATGTGGCTGACAGTCTCGAAATTTGCATAACACATGGAGCATATGCCCGGCCCAATTTTCCCCTTCTTCTGTAAATTGTCCCAGGTGAGAA
>LPNX010141776.1:571557-589233 GCA_001517045.1 Pseudotsuga menziesii
TATCAGTTCATTTACTTTGTTATCACCCCGTTTAATTTTTTACTTTGTTTTGCAAATAAAGTTCATTTACTTTGGCTTTTAGCTTTTATTAGGATTTACTTTAACTTAAAAAAAAATCAATTTTAAGTTATTCATTTCTTTAAAAATCTTTTATACTTTTCCAAGTTAGATTTTATTTATGTTTTTGTAAGTATAGTTTATACATTAGTTTAAGAGTTTTATTCATTTCATTTGGTCATTTAAATTTTAAACAAATTTTAGGTTTTAAAATTTAAAAAAAAAAGCAAACAAATAAATATATAAAAATCAAATAATTTGAAAACCAAATAAATTTTATAAAAGTGACTTTATATTTATTTTACATTTTTTGAGTGCATGAGTTGCGTAATTTTACTTCACATTTTGCATCACACACGATAAATTGAGAAATCAAAGTTGCATAATTGTTCACATGTAGTTTGATTATTTTAGCAACACTATAAACCCATGGTCCCATTCTTTCCTAGCCGTACGAGAGGTCTAAAGGTTGATTTGGAGAGTTTCCATTCTCCTAATCAACACGATCAAACAAAGACAATATTGAAAATCTATATTATAATTGTACAACAACCCTCTTTAATTTCCTTTACAAGTTCTTCATCGAAGTAACATGTAATAAAGAAAATAAAATGACTAATCCTCGGTATGATAAGGAGAGCGAAAATGGTAGGAGATCCATTAGGGAAGCTCTTAACGAGTCCCTAAAAGTTGATAAGATAAATGGATACCAAGCCCTAATTAAAATTAAAAAAAAAGGTACTATATAAATAGGAAGAAATAGAAGCTTTTACACCTCTCTAAGATAGATCCTAAGAAATTTTGGAGGCAAATTCTAACTCATACAACTAAAGAAAATACTATGTTTCCCTTGAGGGACTTGAATTCATATCTTAAAAGGCTTTATGATTCTCATGATGCAGTGGACATTATTCAAACCACTTTTATAGAGGAAGAATTATTTTCTCCTAAATGCATAGAGTTTGGAGTTAAGCGGCTTGTAAAAGGGAAACCTAAGGACATTAACGGGAACCAAGCATAAATCTTTAAGATTGGAGGGCTTATTCACATCCCTCACATTCACAATCTTTTCAATATAGAGGTTAAGTAGGGTTTTCTTGAGCCATGGACTCAAAGCCTCATTGTTCATATTTTAAAAGTTGAGATAAAAATAATCCATCTTATTATATGACCATTATGATGAGCCTTCTTTTATCCAAGTTATACAAGCTTATTCTAGAGAAGTAAATCAATACATGACTAAAAAGTTAGGGGAAATGGCTAAAGGGCAAGCCGAGTTTAGAATCCATTATTCAATGGTGGACCACTTTGTTATGCTTAGGATCATTGTAGAAGAACGTTGCAATAATAAAAACAATATCCTATGTTGTTTTGTTGACTTTATAAAAGTGTTTGACACAGTGCCTAGAACTAACCTCTGTACTGGATTAGAAGAGCTAAAAGTTCCTTTCAAGCTAAGGGTTGCGGTGGTGAGGTTATATGAAAATGTTATTGCCAAGTTTAAGAAACTAAGGGTTGGTCAAAAGAAATTAATTGTAATATAGGAGCTAAGCAAGGTTGTCCCCTATCCCCTACCATATTTGGTATATACATTGTCAAATTAGAGAGTTATTTGGAAGAAGCAGGTTGTGCCAGCACAATTGTGGCTAGAATAGTCACTGTGCTTCTTCTCTATGTCGATGATATAGCTCTTATGGAAAGATGTTCCTATGATTTCGAAAAGTAACTAAGAATTCTCAAAGATTTATGTTATAGTATATGTATGAATGTACATTGACAAAACAAAGGTTATGATAGTCAGATCCAAAAAGATCACTTACAATAAGTTTGCACATGACAACAATAGCTTGGAGGAAGTAACTTCATACAAATATCCCATAATCAATTTTCATCACAAGCTTAACTGGAACTATAACATAGAGAAAATGACTCAATGGCTGTTGGAAAGCTTATTTTGGCCTTGAAAACAATTGTAAATCAAGAGACCTTTGGTTATGGGACAAAAAGAAATTTCTCTTTGAGACTCTTGTTACACATGTTATCTTATATGGATGTGAAGTTTGGGGTTGAAACATCTCCAGAGAGTTTTAGAGAAAAATTGAAAAAATATAGAAATGTTTTGTAACCTATAATCTTAAAATTAAAAACATTACACCCTATCCCATCCTCTTCATAGAAGCAGACCTGTCGTCCATTGAGCGCATGAGTATGACTAGGTACGTAATGTATAAACACAAGTTAATTAACATGGATGACAAGATGATTCCTACAATATATTGCTCTAAATTCTTGTCTAAATCATCTGATGCTCAAGCAAGGTTGGCACAAAGATGTCAAATCCTAGCTAAATAATGAGGTATCAAGGAAGAGGACACTTTGCAAAATATCGATAAAATATAAATATTATTATGTCTAAGTTTAAGAATAAATTGTGGTGCAATAAAGAATTCCAAGATAAGAGAAAGTTAAGATAGTACAAGGAAATAATTAACCCTAATCTTGAAGATCAATAATATTTCTCTGTTTTATATTGAACTTAACATACAATAATATTCTTGGTCTTAGTGGTTTTGAGCGATGAACGAAAGGATGTGGCTCTGATCCGCAGCTAGGGTTTCCCTAGCCGCCTTCTCTCATCGAGCACATCGTCTCCTGCCTGCTGCATTTTGTTGCTGCCGCACTGGGTCTGCGGGTTCGGCTCTTCTCGATGGCTCAAGGTTTCCTGGTTATGGATTCTCATGACCAACCCCTGGCCTTCAAGGCCCTAGTTCATGCGATCACTCCTCCGGCGGCCTCTGAGGCTCC
The DNA here is from genome assembly GCA_001517045.1 of Pseudotsuga menziesii. Lineage (NCBI taxonomy): Eukaryota > Viridiplantae > Streptophyta > Pinopsida > Pinales > Pinaceae > Pseudotsuga > Pseudotsuga menziesii. The sequence goes on from LPNX010141776.1 coordinate 574,420, forward strand.
CTCCAATTTCGTGAAGAAGTTAGATGAGATCCCCTCTCTGGAGCTCTCTCCTTCGAATCCATGTCAAAAAGCACTCATCCTCTTAGAGAAAGCCCTCATCGATAAGTTTACAGGGTTGTGGCCCAGCCCTAAGGCGGTGGAGCTCTGGATTGCAGAACATTGGAACCCTATTTTGCAAGGACAGGTCTCTCTCTTTGCAGCTGGTAGGGGGTATTTTTTTTCCTATTTCTAAATAAATAAGAACGAGATATAGTCTTTCGATCGGGCCCCTTCTTCATGGGCTCGAGAGGGTTGTTTTTAGCTCCTTGGACTTTGGGGTTTAACCCAAAAGCAGATATTACAACTGCTCCAGTATGGGTAAGACTACCAAACCTCCCACTTCATCTTTGGGGGAAAGCACTCTTGTGGACATTAGTAATAAGCTAGGATGTTACCTAGATAGCACAGATCGAAAAGGGGGTCAGTTCAGATGTGCCTGCATTTGCGTAGAGGTAAATCTAGAAAAAGGGCTTCCAGAGGCCCTAAAGCTTACTTTAGGAGATTAGAGTCACATCCAAGTTCTGGACTATGAGCAGATTCCATTCAAATGCAACTTTTTCCCTGTATAAGGCCACTTCGCCAAAAGCAGCCCCAAGCTTGCAGAGTCACAGAAAACAGCAACTCCTCCCGCTCCCAAATATACACAGTTCCAAACGATCATCAATAGACGACGCCCCCGTCGAACAAAGGAGCCTAAAGCCTCACAACATAAGGGCTCATCTCAAGACCCGACTCCTCTCGCAAAATCTCCTCCGCTGAAAAACAAAAACAGCTTTAAAGTTTTGCAGGAAGTCGAAGATCAAGAATTGGAAGCAGCAGATGACCACACACAGGCCGTGCCCTTTGGCCCCTCGAAGATAGTTCTTGATGCTCCTTCCGCGAAAGAAGCTTCTCCAGGACCTGCTCCTCCTAATCCCCCCAAAGTGTCAGGTCATGAGGCTCCAGCCCAAGCAAGATTGGTGTCCTTAGTTTCTTCATCCGAGTCAGAAGGAAACTATGATTCTAAAGACTTTACAACCCCTTCTTCTCCCCTCACCAGAGGGCGAAAGACCAACAAAGAACGTAGGGAAAAGGAAGCGGCCTCAAACATTTTCTCGGGCTCTCGAAAGCGATTGGACCCTTTCATTAAGGGGCATCTCACCTCTCCTTCCATTTAATGCTTTGCTTCTGCACTTTTTTCTGCTCACAATTCGTGAGAGTTTACTCTTGTAAGCACCTGTTTTTTTCTCGAAAAAGCTGTAGAAGCAAGTGGGATCTTTCTCCCAAAGTATTCATCAGAAGGATGACAATACTGTTAGAGGTCTTCAGCCCTCTTTTATATGATCTTCCCCCTTTGTAAGCTTGGTTGGGCTACAACATTTTTAAACTAATACAATTTTTATTCGTTTCTGTTAAAAAAAATAATTTCTCTGTTTTAGCTAGCGTAAAGAAGAAAATCAACATTGCCAAAATAAGAACAAACTCCCATGAACTCCATAGTGAAGATGGGTGTTGGACAATTCCTAAAACACCTTGAGCATATATAGTTTATCCTCATTGTGAGACCAAGAAGGTTGAGGATGAAAGACACTTCCTTGTAGATTGTCCCGCATACATCCACATTAAATCTCAATTTCAAAATATTTGTTATAATAATGATCTTCATAACTTTTAACTCAACAAAACTATAATGACTTAAGAATACTTTTCTTCAAACTTTTTGAACACATAAATATAATTCTAAATCAATCCAATTATTTTCTTAAATTTTAATGTCCAATAAACCAAAATTAATCCTAATAAACATTAATACCTTTTTATACATTAAATTGAATACTTTAAACCTATCAAATAATCTTTGATATTAAAAAAAAAAGTTCACTTCAACTCAACCTTAAACTTTATCCTTATCAACTATTTTTTTAAACCTTTTTAAAGATACTTTAAGTGACAAAGCTTAAAAACCCTTACTTTATAGACAATGTTTAACTATTGGATGACTTTTATAATGAAACGTCATGATTTTATTTCTCCGTGGCGGTTGGCATATGTGACCAGTGACATGCTCAAATGTTCGGGCCCTTACAAATCTTCTTCCCATGTACGCATCGCTCTTGTCTAACACACGGTGACGAGGGCAGTGACGAGTGCAACTCCATGGTGTCTTGACTTGCCTTCAAACTTAACCTACGACTACGGTGACGACTGCAACTCCGTACCTTAGCCTTCCAAATCACACTTGGCAGCTGTTCTTTCAAGTTATTCAAATTCGTTGAGGGTGACCATTAATTAGTTTACTGTAAAGCAATGATTGTTGTTACAGGTTTATGGTTGATTCTTAGATTTTAGTATATTGAAATTTAGCAGTGAGTAATAAATCTGCGGCAGCAATCATTGCTCTGTGGTAGGTTGATTATTTTTTGTTTTAGTTGAGGACGGTCTTCATTCTTCAGCTTAAAAGAAGTCCATAAATATGCAAATGCAATGCTTTCCACTAATTTCAGGGATAAAAATATAAATTCCAACTAATTAATAAATTTGGTGGAAAGAATTGCACTTTATATTTAATAGTTTATTGGTTGTAGTATGGGTGGTTGGAAAGAATAAATTTTTTTCCACATTTAAATTTTGTAAGTAACATGATGTTTTTGTAGAGTTCATCCGTTCTATCCATTTTTTGTCATATCTTGATTCTCTTAAATAGCAGGTGTTAACATTTTACAATGGATGTAGCCTTTAATAAACCATAAACTAGTTATTTTACTACAAATTACAAATAAGTTATAAAAAAAATCACTTCAAAATAGAAAAAACAACACTCCTAAAAACACTTTTGAATTTTTTGTAAATACCAAAGAAAAAAAATCACTTCAAAATTAAAAAAGTAAAACCCTTAAAAACACTTTAGAAAATGTTTAGCATAACATATAAATAAAGTTATTTAGTTAAATAAAAAATCGGCATTGTATCTCAATCATGTTTAGTTTGGATACAGTTATTTAGTTAAATAAAAAATTGACTATTCTCAATGTTAATCATGTTAAGTTCACATATTAAATGTTATATAGAAAGTTGAGACAATGTTTGACATAATAGAAGGATAAAGTAATTAAATTTAAATAAAAAGTTAACTATTTTCATGTTATTCAGATCATTTTAAATTTACATATTAAATTTTTACATAATTAACAAGTAAACAATAAATGGACAATTTTAATATCTTCTTTTTATTAAATTATTATCTTTATTTATTAAAAAAATATTAATTAAAAAAAATTGTTATTAAAATTTCCTTAAACATATATATTCTATAAAATGAAAAAAAACAATTTCAAAATTTGATCACATTCCAATGAACTTGAATAAAAAAGGAAATCTAACTAGTATTAAAAACAAACAACTAATAAAAATGAATAAAAATGCTTGCATTCATTTAGAAGTATCGAACTCGAATAAAAAAGGAAATCTAACCAGTATTAAAAACAAACAACTAATAAAAATGCTTGCATTCATTTAGAAGTATGAATGGTTGCCTTCATTAATTGAATGATATCATTAGTCATTGTTATCTATTTATTCATTCACATTAATACAATAAGGATAAGGATAAGAATCACGCTGATACATCAAAAAAAAGAATCAAAACAAAAAGAAAAAAGCTTTAAAACATTTTGAAAAAGTTGAGAAAATATATAATATAACATATGGTTAAAGTAATTTTATTTTAAAGATTAAATTTAAATAAAATAATAATATATTTAAACTGTTTTTGAAATATATTTAAATTAATATATTTAAATATTAATAAGTTTAATATAATTAAATATTCTTCATGTTTATCTAAATTAATTTAAAACCACATACAAATTTACATGATTGACAAGTAAATAAAAAATAAATAAACCACTTTAATATCATCCTTTCATTAAATTAATATCCTCATAGTAAAAATGTGGTGAAAAAAAATATATTATAAAATAATTAAATTGAAAACATAAAATTAAATAAAAAAATGTATTTAATTTTTTTTAAATATAATAAAGTAGTTAAATTAGAAAATAAATTTAAATATAAAATCAATATATTTAATATGATTTATATTCTCAATGTTTTCCAAATCATGTTAATTCTACATACAAAATGTGCATGATTGACAAGTAAATCAAAAGTTGTGTTGTTGTAATTCCTTGCGAAAGCCATGCCTTAGATTATTGCATAAGCTTTTGATATGCGAACAAAAAAGACAATAGATTATTTCACAAAGAACAAGGAGAAGGAGATCTACATAGCAAAGTCCCTGTCTTTAGTCCATAGTAATTAAAGAAACAAGTTTACAAAGAATAAGGAGACTTGCATAGCAGTAAGTTCCTGTCTTTAGTCAAATGCCAGAATTTTTAGATATGTTAAATTGAAACCGATCCAAATAGGACTACCCTTCCCCTCCATGGATGCACGCAATACAATATTTTTAGCCCCATTATGAGCCATTCCTCAGGGATGAACATACCCACCATTGTTTGAACAACTTATCTGTCTTTTAGTAACTCTTCACCTCACTTGTTTTGCCCATGCAATATGGAATAACTCAAACATGCATAGTGCTTACTATTTAACAACCAATTCAAAGTTCAAAGTTTAATAGTTATTTGATTTTTTAACCAAAGTCCAATAAAAAAATAATACTAACAAAATAAAAATCTTGAAATCACAAACTAAAATTTAAAACTAAATGCAACTTTAGCCAAATGCTTTTCCAATATTGTTAAACTAATCATAAATTATTTAGATATGTTAAATTGAAACCGACCAAAATAGGACTACCCTTCCCCTCCATGGATGCATGCAATACAACATTTTTAGCTCCATTGTGAGCCATTTTAGAGGGGCGAACATAAGGGGTGGGTTTATACCAAATTGTTTGAACAACTTAACTGTCTTTTAGTAACTCTTCACCTCGATTGTTTTTCCCATGCCATATGGAATGATTCAAACATGCATAGTGCTTACTATTTAACAACTAATGAATTCAAAGTTCAAAGTTTATTAGTTTTTTTCTTTTACCAAAGTCCAATAAGAAAATAATTCTAATAAAATAAAAATCTTGAAATGACAAACTAAAATTTAAAACGAAATGCAACTTTAGCCAAATGCTTTTCAGGTATTGTTAAACTAACCATAAAAATTTTAGATATCTTAAATTGAAACCAATCCAAATAGGACTACCCTTCCCCTCCATCGATGCATGCAATACAATATTTTTAGCCCCATTGTGAGCTATTTCAAAGGGAAAAACATAAGGGTGGGTTTATACCAAATTATTTGAACAACTTTATCTGTCTTTTAGTAAGTCTTCACCTCGGTTGTTTTTCCCATGCCATATGGAATAACTCAAACATGCATAGTGCTTACTATTTAACAACTAATGAATTCAAAGTTCAAAGTTTAATAGTTATTTGATTTTTTTAACAAAGTCAAATAAAAAAATAATACTAATAAAATAAAAATCTTGGAATGACAAACTAAAATTTAAAATGAAAAAGTTAATGACAAATCAATTTCATAATTGTGCCAATATAAAACTAATATAAATGAGCTTTGTGGAAAATCTATACTATGTATATATGTATAATCAGCTTTAATGGATCCAGTAGATTAACAAGTGTTGCATGACAGCAGATACCTATCGAGGTTGGTAGGTATGCATTGAAATAGATATCTGGTGCATCCACATAAAGCAAATGCAAAAATTGAACCTGCTATGTAGAGATTGCTCCAATCATGTTTATGATTAAGTGCATGTTTCGTGTTTATGTTTAAATGCATGCTTGTAAAGATGTATGAGGTTGTAAATTGGGACTCTGCATTGGAAGCCAGGAATGCACCAAAAGCTGTTGGTATTGTACAGTAAGTTGCGGGGAATATATTGTAAGTTGTTGATACAACACCAATATATATGAATAGCCTTTCCTTGTTCGATACAAGCAATTCCAAATTCTTGTTATTGATCAACACTTGCACTAAAAAAATTCAATCCTGGAAAAGGTTAAGGATTCATAATTCAAATTTATTTTAAAGATTCAAAACCTATGGATAATTATAAAATTGGATAAATATTATTAACATAATAATAAATTATTAAAATAAATCTAGATTGTCTCTTGATCTATTTGTAAGAGGTTTTGTCTTTTTGGTAGACAATACGGACCTGCCAATTAGAAAGCACGTCCTCCCTCAATCACCAATTCTATGGGATGGATATGTCTACATCCAAATGAAATTATAATGCATGTATATGTAATTGCCAAGGCTTCTTCCCTGCCCAATTTTGTCCTAGAATACTTGAAGTACAAGTTATACTTCGCAAAGTGTCATTGCGTCGTTTTCTTGGCTTTTTTTTTTTAAGTAACTCGTGGATTTGCAAAACTTATCCATAGTTATCTTAGATAAAATTGTTCACATAGCAAATTAAAAAGATAAATATTTAAAATATAAAATGAAAAAAACTTTGTTGTGTGCCAGTTAAAATAACTTGAAGTTGTTTTTATAAAACCTCGAGGTCTGGTTAGTACCACAGTCAACTTTTTGCTAGAGCTATAGTCAATTTTCTAGATGGGATTTGCAAATGAGGGGATTAGAAGGTTTTAAAAAATGCTACAGATCTTGGAAATGTTTCTTCCTCGGCACACAAAGCCATTGTTTTTCGTGCGTTCATTATAGGCATACATAGTCACACACAAAAAAGAAGATTTGATTGTACATTTGTTGATTCGTTCCATGCAAAGTGACCACTGGAGAATGATTTGATTGTACATTTGTTGATTCGTTCCATGCAAAGTGACCACTGGAGAATGTCCACCATGAAAGAAGAGAGAAGGAAGGAAGCTATAATTACTCACAAAAAAGAAGATTTGATTGTACATCTGTTGATTCGTTCCAAGCAAAGTGACCACTGGAGAATGTCCACCATGAAAGAAAGACGAGAAGATGAAAGAAGAGAGAAGGAAGGAAGCTATAATTACTTTGTAAGGATTGGATGTTGCATATATTCATTCCCAATATAGGTTTATATACAATATATGGCCAAGCACTCGTTTAGGATCAACACCATTTCATTCTCATCAAGGATAATTTTAGGGGCGAATTTTAGCCCAATGGGCTATTTTCTCTTTTTTTTTCCCCAAAAAGATTCACCATTTTGTATTTTTTGAAGCCCCGTTTTGCTCAATTTTGATGGGGTAAAATTTTTTCACTCTAATTATCGCCAAATTATTATATGAACGAAATAAAATCCTTGGAAATTAAAATATTTTTTGAAAAATATCGCCAATCATTTTATAGTTGACATTTTAAGAATTGGTAATATTCGCCAACATTTATATACTTTTAAATAAGTATGGTTCTTTAAAATCATCCATGATTCTCATTTAATGGGGCTACTCATGATTCCACACTGCAATTATCTTGTCTTCTGCTAGATTTTGTCCCTATCCAAAGAATTGTTTGACAGATAAAATCTCACTTTACCATAGGCAAATTATTATAAATCATATATAAATTTCTACCACAAATTGGATTTTTAGCTCGGAGAGTCAATACCTAGGGATTGCCTCCTGGGAAAAATTCCTGAATTTGCACAACTTTTGCTAGGGAGATGATATTGGGTATCGCATCTCAAAGAAAAGCCACAAGTTTTCACAGTATTTCTTTTGACTATCACCTCATGCAAAAACCTTGAGTTTTTGTTGCTTTTGTTGGAGAGGAAACACACTAAATTGCTTCAACCTTCTTACCATGTCCTACTATTTTAAGGCTGGACAAATAGAAAGGTAATGCACTATTATGATTACAACAACAAATGGAGTTCATATTATTAAGCACTTACCAAAGTCATCGAGACAAAAAACATATGTCAATGGAAATTGATGTATAAACAAGTAGTAATAATATTTGAATTGATTCATTGATGGCGAATAGAGTATCTAAACTTAATTCGAAATTGTTATTATTTTGATAATAAAAAAATATAATCAAATTACCCTGACAACAAACCAACACCTCTTACAATAACGAGAGTGGAAATTTAGTTGCATTGAACGATTCAATGTTAATTTTTATGATATAAAGTATTTGGTAGTTGGGTTAATTTTTTTATAAATATTAAACTAAGCTCGGCAAATAACATTGTTTAGACAAGTACATTGTGTTAGAAAAGTAGGATCGCAGAGCAATAACAATTAAACAATAAAATAAGATGCAACTATTAAAAACATTACAAGAGAGACACATATATAACGTGGTTCACCTTAGATGGGCTACGTCCACACAGACATTGCTAGTCCTTTATTATTATACCATCCAACAAAATGAAGGGATACAACCTGTAACAACCTCGCTGCACTTCCTCTTCACTCTCTCACAGTCTTTCTCACATAGTCACAGAGATTGCTTTACAATACTACAATACAATACACAATCGTATTACAATGCTTTCCTTTTATAGGGGAATTACCATGGAAACATATTATGAGTCACCCAATACCATGGGTCTACAAACTAGTGGCCAACAAACAACCAAAAAAATTATTTTTGGGGCTTCGCCCCCGAACCCCTACCAAAGTCCCGCTGCGCCCCGCACCCCCTAGCTGGGACAAGTGTACAGTAAAAATGGGGTACAAACATGACTAAACAATAAAATATTTGAATATGGAAGATCAGACTCCACAGCCAACAATTTCCCACTTGGAGACTGATCACAACAACTCCACCGTTGTTGCACTTACTGGACTATGCTCTGAATATTGGAATTTGCAAATTTCTCTTCTTTACCTTCATTCTTAAAGTCCAATTGAAACCGAGAAGGAGCTCAATTTTTCTCTGGTTACTACCTTTGTCAACATGTATACAGGATTCTGGCTAATATGTATATTTTCCAACTTTAACAGTTCATCTTCTAGAACAAATATTATGAAATGGTACTTGAGTTGTATATGTTTAGTCTTCGAATGAAAGGTTGAGTTATTTGCAAGATGAATGGCACTCTGGATGACATTGTACAACCTTTATTCTCCTGCTTCTTACCTAATTCGTCTATGAACCTCTGCAACCAAATCATCTCTTTACTAACCTTTGTAACAACAACACACTCTACTTCCATTGTTGAAAGTGTAACAACCTTTTGCAATTTCTAAATACAACTTACTGTTGTTCCACCTACAATAAAGACATACCTTGTGCTTCTCCTCTTGCTATCTTTATCACTAGTCATATATGTGTCAACATATCCCTATAAAACAATGTATGAATCTCCAAAACATAATGCATGAGAAGTGGTACCTCTCAAATATCTGAGAATCCATTATACTGCTTTCCAATGCTCTTTTCCTAGGTTGTTCATATACCTGCTCACAACTCCCACTGCATGTGCAATATCTGGTCTTCTGCACACCATGGCATACATCAAGCTGCCAACTGCCGATGAATAAGGTATTGTTGGAGGAGCAAGTCAGTATGTCGACTTGAATGATAGCCGACTTAGTCGATCAGCCGACTAATTAGAGATTAGGTCAGCCACCTAAGGTCATGTTGATTGAGTGAACCGACAGGTAGTTATTTTGTAACTGTTTGTAAATCGTATATATTAAGGCTGTTGAGCTAGATGAGAACTTGGTTCAGTTCTCTGCATTGTATGGACCCTCTCATGTTAATATAATCTGTTATTCTATCTACTTGTTCTTATCTCTTGTCTCTGTTATGTATATATGATTTAATATGTATTATTGGTAACCCTATGTGATCTGTGATATTACAACATTGGTTCCGTTGCCGGTAGTACATGTCTGAGATGTATGCAAGCAGATGATATCAGAACAGGAGATTAAGGACCGGTGGGAGCGTAAAGTAGCAAATTATTTGCAGAATTATGCACGCAGAAATAGATTGATGACCGCACAAGCAAAAGAAATATTCTTTACAGAGACACATGAGAAGTTTGTAGAATCAGTGCCCCAACTTCCGAAGAAACTCCTGGATGAAAAATCCAGAAGGGACTAAAGATCAACAGTTACTAGAAAAACTTATTCACGGGGGAAGAACAAACTTGTCTGAGTGGTTCGAAAAAATCATCGACAAATTCTGCAAGGAGCAAGCAGTAGAAGACAGAACTTTGGTGGAAACCGTCAAGAATAAATTCTACACAGACCTCACCAAGCAATTTTTGTGTTCCTTACCGACCTTGCTGTTTAAGTTCCTGATCGAGAAGGGAGTGGGTCATATTGTCGAACCCCATCCATCACTTCGCAGACTTCCATTAAACCCTAACTGGGTGGAAAAGCAAAAGAGGTGGGAAAAATTCATTGCCGAAAGGGAGTGGGAATACTTCCTAAGCAAGTAGACCGAACTATCCGGGCTTTCTAAAGCATCGGGTAGGATATGGGGGGGTAGCTAGTCATATGTCGGAATAAAGTGGAGTGGATTCTAGTCGACTAAAGGACATACCAATCACCAGTAATGAGAAGTCAACCTAAAAAGGAAATCAAGAAGACAGCGTCACACAAAGGTATGATGGACTTCCAGAAAATAGAGAGGGAGAGGAGGCTACAAAGTAGGGAAGAAAGAAGAGAAAGAACCTTAACACTGCAGAGAGGAATGAGTACTAGGGTGACCGATTAGGAAAGAGATCCGCTGGAGTCAGGTCATGACCGACAAGAAGAAGGCGTGGAAAAAGAGGCGTCCCCTATGGAAGAAGAATTATGGATAGAGCAACGAGAAGCTCTCCAATTAGAAGTTCCCCAGGAAATAAAACCTCCGACATATCCACGTACCCGGATACAAGCTATTGTCGAAGAGGACCTTAGACTAGGAGCTGGTGACTTTGGTATATGGAGTCGACTAGACGACAAAACATACATGGGGAGACATCTAATTATCCGTTGACCAAAAGAAGGAAATTGGGTTAGACTTCAAGCAGTACTCTCCAACCGAAGTATCCACTTACTTTTACCAACACATGAAGGAGCACCCCCCCCTGCCAAATACAACTTTGGAAGACACAGAACATTCAGAACTGCGGACAAATAATTGCAGTTGGACATCGACAGAAGAAGTCGACACTAACCGACTGCTGGTCGAAGAGGAAATAACAAAAACAACCGATGGGAACGAAAGTTCCGTCGACAGTTCCATAGAGAGGACTAAGCAAATAACCCCACCACCCACACCACCACCTCCACCACCGCCACCCCTTGAAGAAAGCAGTGATAGTGACTCCAACATGGGTCACGGGTCAGCACACATTCCCCTATATGAGGGTGATGAGGACCCCAGACGACACTGGTTTGTCTATGAGTCGACTTGGGAGGCTAACCAAGTTACGGATGAAGACAGGTAGATGGCACAGTCCGCTAGTGCCTTGAGGAAAAGGGAATTAACTTGGTACATGACCTTTTCTGAAAGAACACCCCGAGCAACCAAAGCCGAGATCAAAGCACAATTTCTATCATTTTTCAAAAATCCAGATGCAAAACATCTAGCAACAAAGAAACTAAAAATGACATCACAGAAGCCAAGAGAAACTATCCACGATTACGATAAACGATGGAAAGACCTTCTTAGCCAATTGGACTATGTTATTGACGAGCAATTATTAATCCAGTGGTTTCTTGCAGGTTTATCACAGAAAATTTGCCGACACATAAGTCTGGAAACATTCAAGACTTACGAAGATGCACTTACAAAAGCTCTCCAAGTAGAAATGGATGAGGACATACCAGCATACTCCACTGATCATAGACTAGAAGAACAACTTGAGAGCATACAGAAGTCATTAAAAGAATTAAACCTCAAAAGTCAGGATATCTGGTGCATGAAGTGCTCGACGGCCAGACATTCAAAAGACAACTATCGACAGGATGTTCGATTCGTGCAGACTAAATATTTTTGTGACATTTGCCAAGAGCATGCAGACCACTCGACAAAAGATTGCCCGTTCAACATGAAGAACGGTAAGGCATCTTGGTGTGCAATCTGCGAAACTAAAAATCATAACACGGTCAACTGCCATCTGAATATCAAGAACCGACAAAATTATCATGCAGTCTATTAGACCAACGCAGTTGTACAAAATAATGAGCAAACCCATGCGCCAAACGATCAGAACAATCAAAGATACGAAGGTCAAAGATACGAGCGCCGGTATGACAACCAACGTGGAGGCTATGGAGGTTGAGGTTGATTCTCTAGGAATCGAGACAACCGACCACGTCGACCCATCCAATGTTTCACATGTTATAAGGAGGGACACCGACATGCAGACTGTCCATACAAGAACAGGGCTGACCTCAAATTTTGTACTAATTGTGGCATAGGGGATCACTCATTAGAGGATTGCCCTATTATGCTTGAAAAGATAAATAAAAAGAAGAATGTTAATGTCTTGTTGTGTGTACAAAAACATGATATTATCAATACAAAGAATTTACATATCGTAACCCGACAAGGGATGAAAACTGGGAGTGATAACCCTCAAATAAGCAAGATAAAAGAGAAAAATGTTTATCCTGACCCAGTTAAAGAAAAACAAATCTATAAAGATGCAACAAATATATTTAGAGAATTTTCACGACAGAAAGAAGAAAACAACAATCGACATAACACAACAAAAGAATTAATACAGCTAGTACAAACAGATAACTCAGTATCTCAATTCATCGACTTGTTATATGAAATAAAACACAACAACACCGAAAAACAAACAAAGAATATCTGCAGTCTAAATCAAAAAGATAAAAGTGATGCCGACCCACTTGTCGATTTGGAAATTGAAGGATACCATGTCCGACAAGTTGTACTCGATTTCATATCACAGGTAAATATTATGACTTGACACACATGGGAACAGTTAGGCAGACCTCGACTATATGAGTCAGGTGTATACCTGAAACTAGCCGATCAAGGCCTAATTGAACCTATTGGAGTCTGGAAAAATGTTGACACCACAATTAAGGGAATATCAACCAAAGTCGACTTTGAAATTATTGACCCGAAGGAAGGATCCAGCTCCTTCCCAGCTTTAGTAGGTTGACCTTGGGAAAGAAAGATGAAAGCGTCGATATCCATAGATAAAGAGAGAATAAAATTAAAAGGAAACGGACAAAAGGTCATTGTAGCTATTCATCTATCCCAAGGAGAACCTTGGACAGAACCTATTGATGAAGAAGTTGATATCCGACAACTTTATCAGATACAAAATAATGCAGATTATACAGAACCTAATATCCATGGAAAACTTCATTTAGGCAACCAAGACTCAGTAGGATATAATTCAGATGCAAAATTATATGATTGGGAAGTCGAGAACTATGAAACACAAGCAAGAGGGTGCTATACTATCCAAAAAGTACAGAAAAAGGCCACCCAACAGTGCTTCATAGTGTCCATTGTACCAAAAATATTTGAGAAAAAAATTAGGGAATACCCTACTTTAAAACCTACAAATGTAAATAATACACAAATACCAAGATATAAGGAAAGAGAATCACCAGTCATGCACATAGAACAAGTGTCCAAAAATATTGGTGAACATGGTCGACTACAAAGTTTAGTAGAGACTTTTACAGGACAAGCCGCTAGATGGTGGGATACCCATCAGACAAGACTGCAGACCTGGACAACAACTTCGACTTACTTTGTAGAAAGGTTTGGAGGAAAGAAGTTAACCAACCAAGCTCAGATACCTATTTTCATTCAAGGAAAAAATCCAAAAGACCATATTAATACATGTGAAAAAGAATGGAGAAGACTTGGGTACAAAGATAAACGTGCATGGCCACATCTATTCCCATCAACCCTTGCCGACTTACCAAACAAATGGTATAAGATGGAAGAAGCCCGAGGTGAAACATTCCTATGGCATGAACTCAGAGAAAATTTTATCAACAATTTCAACTTTATACCACAAAATAAGAATTTGGTTGAAACAACAAAGCAGATTCACGAATTTATACAGCCGACAGAAAACAAACCCTTAAAAGATAACCAACAGACAAATGATTGTAACAATATACAAACCGGGACAATACCACAGTCGACAAGACTACAGTTATAAAATGAAACTACAGAAGGGAAAATTTTTAGATGGAAATCAAACCATGTCGGAACAACCAAACCTATTCGCACAGTACTCAAAGTTGGAAAAACCGACAAGGACGATACTGACCGAATGACTGCAGCCGACTTCCTTGCCACATTCTCACAGTTTAAAGAAGGAAGTTGACCAATCAATGAAGCCAAAGCACTAGAATGGATAGATGCTAAGGTCAAAACTAGAGAATTCGACATCTCAAATGATGACCGACCAAAAATGGCAAAGATTGGAGACTACTTGAATGAAGAGTAGACAACAAAAATAGTGAACCTCTTAAAAGAGTTCCAGAATGTATTTGCCCGAGATTATACAGATCTCAAAGGTTTAGTCCAAGAAATGGGTGAAATGAAAATTGACACTAAACCTGATGTTCGACCTATGAAGAAAAGGCCATATAAGCTAGCTCATAAATAGAAAGAGATAGTCAAAAAGGAGATTGATAACATGCTTGCAGTAGGCATCATCGAACCTATTGACCAATCAGAATGGGAAAGTCCAATGGTTGTTCAACCTAAAAAACATGATTCGACCAAATTGAGAATTTGTGTCGACCTCAGGGAGCTAAATAAAGTGACACTAACAAACCCATTTCCAACTCCTTATGCAGATGAAATCTTAAATGAAGTTGCAGGACATGAATGCTACTCATTTACAGA